>JAYJMB010088671.1:0-19052 GCA_036873735.1 Pouteria campechiana | reverse complement strand
ACCTATCAACCCGGCAAAATTAGCAAAACTTTACAATAACAAAAATTTACATTTGTAAAATTTTCCAGGGCCTTACAGTTTACCTCTGTTTTCAACTCTGTTGTGCACTATTCTTTGATTACCTCTGTTTTCAACTCTGTTGTGCACTATTCTTTGATGATGGTTTGATCTATCGATTCATTCTTCATCTGGGTCATGCAATATATTTTTGCAAAGTGTCCAATTTCATTGTCATCTTTATCACTTGAGCTTATTGCTATTGAGTCTTCATCATTTACTTACATTCCTCTAGCTTGGTTTCCTGAAGAGTTCTTGAAGTGTTTCTTTTTTTTCTATCATCCTTCTCATTCATGTTTAATTTTTCTTCATTAGGACACTCAGGAGACATGTGTCCGATTCCTCCACATCTATAGCATGTGGGAAGAAGATCCTTCTTTCTTTTAGCTATTTTCTTCTATTGTCTAGGCTGTCTCCCTGAGGTGCTGCCTTTGCTGCTTCTTGCAAACCTTCTAAAATTTCTGACCAACATGGCCATATCATCTTTAGATTGTGATGTCGGATCACTATTGCTCTCCTTGGTCACTTTTAGTGCAATACATTTCTTTGGCTTTGTTAGCTCTTCTCTTTTGTTCTTGATTAGCTCATGTGACATCAGTGAGTTGATAAGATCATCCACCAAAAGAGTATTCAAATCCTTTGCTTCCTCTATTGTTGTGATCTTTTGGTTTCATGAATCTAGTAGCGCTCTTAGTATCTTCATTACCTGTTCAGAATCTTCTTTTTCCAAATCTTTCAAGGTATTAGTAACTTTAGAAAAACAAGCATACATTTCAAATATACTTTCTCCTTCCTTCATCCTAAAATTTTCTAGTTCTCCTATCAACATATTTCTTTTGGTTCTCTTGACTTGTGAGGAACCATAGATAGACACTAATTTATCTCATATATCCTTTGTATTAGTGCAAGAGGATACTCTATCAAATTCTATGAGGATAGTCCACAAAATAAAGAGTTTATAGCTTTTGCATTATTTTAGACTGAGGTGACTTCCTCTTTGGTCCATGCATCTACTTTAGTAGTGGGAAGAATGATTCTAAATTTAATAGCCCTCCAAGATTCCATACCATTGGCTATAATAAATGCTTCATCCTTAACTTTCAGTATGTGAAGTTAGTTCCATCAAATAGGGGTGGTCGGGAAGACGATTGCCCCTCGATAAATTTTTGTAATCAAGAAGATGGGTTTACCATTGGATCATGACAAGTGTTTATGTAGTCTTCTCTGATACTACTTGTTGGTCCCAAAGGTTAGGCAAAAACCCAAGAGGGGAGGGGTGAATTGGGTACCAAAAAAATTATTTCTCAACCCCTTTAGAATTACTCTTCCCTCTAGCAATCAATCACTCGAACACTAAATGCATAAAATAGATAAGACACAATGATTTTTATAGTGGTTCGAGTAAACACTCTACTCCACTCTTCCAAGAGCACCTTTCTTTTCGTGTCTTGGGTTTCACTATTCCCAATAGAAGAAATACAATTGTGTCCCCAACACTCTTCTAGATTCCAGCTCCAGGGGGCATAATCACACTTATCCCAACACTCTTCTAGATTTCAGCTCTAGGGAGCATATACAAACAACTCTTATCTATACTTAGATAGTCACAGCTCTTCTTGAGTCTAGTCATAACTGCTAGCTCAAGGAACAAGAAATGAATATCAGAAGTTTAAGCACAAAAATTTTTCAATAAGTACAGAGGAAGGTTTCTGAAAGTTGAATGCATAAGTAAATAATCTTCCCAAAGGTAGTTGAGAGCCTTCAAGGAAAGTTGAGGAAGGTTTGAATGCAAGGCTCTTGATTTTTAAAGGATTGCAGAAGGTTAGCTCATATTAGTAAATGCTTTCAAGAAGGTTGAATGATTTTCTCAATTGCTTCATTACTTTCTTCTGCTTCCAGTAATGCTCCATTTATAGTTGCTTTGAATTCTAATCATTGGTGGTAGGTAAACTCCATTAATGACAAACGCCAATTTGATTGGCCTATTTTGAATTCTTTGACTTTTGCTTTAATCCTCGTATGTTGGGATGCCTACAACACCATTCTAGGAGAAGAAGATTTTTGATTTCTTGTAACAACTCGGGCTCTAGTTGAGGTATTGTCCGTTTTAGCCCCTAGGGCATCCTTATAAGGAACCTCCCCATAGAGCCGCATGGTTTTATCCCACAAAACGCGCCTCCCTAGTAACATCAGAGTACGCAGCAGAAGGTATTGTCCTCTTTAGCCCTAGGGCATCCTTACCAGGAACCTCCCCATCGACCTCAAGGTTTTGTCCTCAAATAGGGCACACACCACTATCAGGGCGCCTTGACCGATTTCCACAATCCCCCACATATAAGCCAGGACTTCTCCTCTCACTTGGGCAATGTGGGATCTCATATGGGGAGGTTCCTTGTAAGGATGCCCTAGGGGCTAAAGCGGACAATACCTCAACTAGAGCCCAGGTTGTTGCAGTTGGTATCAGAGCCGACCCTTAACAGTCTTCGGGGGTGTGTGCCATGAGGACATGGCAACCTTGAGGAGGGGTGGTGAGATCCCATATCGCCCGGGTGAGAGGGGAAGTCCTGGCTTATATGTGGGGGATTGTGGTAATCGATCGAGGCACCTTTTATGGAACAAAATCGTGCGGCTCGATGGGGAGGTTCCTTGTAAGGATGCCCTAGGGGCGAAAGCGGACAATACCTCAACTAGAGCCCAAGTTGTTGCAGTTGGTATCAGAGCCGACCCTCAACAGTCTTCGGGGGTGTGTGCCATGAGGACATGGTAACCTTGAGGAGGGGTGGATGTGATGTGAGATCCCACATCACCCGAGTGGGAGGGGAAGTCCTGGGTTATATGTGGGGGCTTGTGGTAATCGGTCGAGGGGCCTTTTGTGGGACAAAACCGTGCAGCTCGATGGGGAGGTTCCTTGTAAGGATGCCCTAGGGGCCAAAGCGGATATACCTCAACTAAAGCCCGGGTTGTTACCATTGGTATCAGAGCCAACTCTCAACAGTCTTCAGGGGTGTGTGCATGAGGACATGGCAACCTTGAGGAGGGGTGGATGTGATGTGAGATCCCACATCACCCGGGTGAGAAGGGAAGTCCTGGCTTATATGTGGAGGCTTGTGGTAATCGATTGAGGTGCCTTGACAGTAGTGTGTGCCTTGTTTGAGGACAAAAGCTTGAGGTTGATGGGGAGATTCCTAGTAAGGATGCCCTAGGGTCAAAGAGGATAATACATTCCACTGCATACTCTGATGTTATAGGGGAGGCGCCTTTTGTGAGACAAAACTATGCAGCTCGATGGGGAGGTTCCTTGTAAGGATGCCCTAGGGGCCAAAGCGGACAATACCTCAACTAGAGTCTGGATTGTTACATTTCTTAATAAGCTCTAGTCGAGGTATTGCTACAATGGCTGACTTTTTCATTAATATGGAAACGACGTTATTAATGCTAAGCAAGGACCAATGGTTCATCCTAACCATTACTTATCTTTTACTTATGATAGACGAAGTATTTTCATCAGATAAAGTTTCCTTATGTTCGTCTTTTATAAGAATTAGATGAAGTACTCTCTCTATTGCTGCCTGATGAATTCAATCTTTCAAGTTCTTTGTCTGTTGCATTATAGAGGCACGAATGTCTTGTTGTTTCAGTGCTCCATCTATTGGATTTGATGATTATAAGTAATAGATAAAGTGTTAGATTGCAAACGGGTTTTCTTCATGCCTTCATCTATTGGAATATTTCTCCGCTTTGTCTGTTGACAACAGACAATCACTGAAAAACATTTTATTTTGCCAGATGCTTCTTACTTCTTTTGCTTTGTCTGTCGATAACAAATGATCATTACTTTACTTGTGAAGACGAAGTTTCTATTCTACCATACAATTCTTGCTTCTCTACTTTGTTTGTTGATGGCAGACAAAGTTTTTATCCTGCCAGAAAGGTCTCCACTTCTTCTGCCTTTGTCTATACTAATCAAGCGACCATTGGCATAATTGTGTCTTGTTTATGATAAACAAAATTTGTTGTATACATTTTATCTCTCATTTGTAAGATATGATTTTCCTCTTTAACAGACAAATGGAAATAGCTGAGTCTTTTTCATTTGAACTTTGTTTGTTACAATACTTCCTCTTTTGCTCCTTTACTTGCTCACGCCTTGTCACCATGGAATATATTTTTTGTTCTTATTTTTCTTTAAGGCTTGTAACTTGATTATGGATACTAAAATCTTGATAACAACCATTAACATATAATCTTTAATCAAGTTTTGTTTGTTATCGAAACCATGCATTCATGTCAACAATGAGGGTTGAGGATTTTTAAATGGGTTATAAATGGTTTAGGGTTGAGGATTTTTAAATGAGTTAGGATTAAGATTAAAGCTCCAACCCAAATAACTCAACTATTAACAACCCTAATTGAGATTCCATAGGTCATGTTGCATCTTCAGACATATGTCTACTAAATAATTGAAAAGGAAAAAATTTGAACCTTTATAAGTTATCAACTTGAAATCAATATATTATCAATCATAAAAAAAGAGGGAGATTGTATGTTCTAACTTGCATTAAAATGGGTTTACCATATTTTAAGATGGGAACTTCACACAATCTATGGCCTCCATGTGCCAAATGGCCTGTTTGGTAAGGCATCAATTAGCCACCTGAAGTGATGTGCAAGCAAACTAGTACCATTTTTAAGGATTGTAATTTCTTGGTACAATCTTTCTAATCCTGAAGCCAAGTGACTTACCAAGTTGGAGCTTTATGGATCCATTTCTTAAACAAACTATGGATAATCACAAATGGCTATGGGCAACTACATATATAAAGTAAGTGGGGTAGGTTTCTGTGCATTGGATCAACTTTTGCGAGTGGCAAACTTGATGAAGGCCAAAAATAGCTTCACATTGATGTTGGAACATAAATTGATATTATTGAAAACATGCAAATCAAAATGTCATAAGGATCATGAGACAAAAGGTTGAGGAGAGTTTGGAACAAAAGAAGACTTAGGAAAGAATGGACTGTGCTTTATATGTTTTTGCTCTATGTGCTTTGATATAACAAAGGATAGCAGAACATTTTGGGTGAAAGTATTGATCCATACCATTCTGCTGATTACATTTACCTATCCTATCTTCTAGCTATTAAGGAGGAGACATATCCCATTCATTTCATACACCTTTTTGATGCTAACGAAAAGGGGGAGAAAAATGTAGAAAGACTTGTTTAAGAAATTGGAATGGTATTAGGAAGGACACTTATCATGACTTGCATCTAAGACAAAAATGGTATCATACATCATAACCTGTCTATATCAAACTCCATAGGATTACACATTCCAATTAGATAGGGGTAGTTTGCTATTGGCTCATTAGCATGTCCTTTAAATGTCATAAGTCTTTAAGTTTTATCATCATCAAAAAGGGATAGATTATTGGGATTATTGTATGATTTCGATGACAATAAAACTTATCTTGAGACTTGATTTATGCTAATGATGCTTCTAGTATAGGAAGCTTGAAATGTAGAAAGATATGCTTGAAATATTTGCACTTTGTTAGGACATTATTTACACAAGCATATACATTTTGATATAAGTCTAGATATATTTTTGAATGAAAAAGAATGAGTGTTTAAATGAGTTTATAAAAACAAATCATGATTCAAATTGCATATCTATGCTTTATAACTTATACAAACTTCATATGCATAATTATACAATGATTTACAATGAAAATATAATGAAAATTATCAAGTTAATAATGTGGCAAAAGTGCAGAAATTTCTAAGTGCAGGTTTGTTGCTATAGTACTTTTGCTATAGTAAAGTGCTATAGTACTACTACAGTGCCAGACAAAGTGAAAGATAAAGTTTGTCCAAAACAAAGCTTCAGACAAATTAGCAAACGAAGTGAAAATGAAGTTCATCTAAGAGAAAGCTTCAGACGAATTAGCAGATGAATTGCTATAGTGATTGCTACAGTAACTCTACTACGGAACCAATAGACAAACTTATTCATCGAATACTTACTTCAGACAAATTAACAAACAAAGCGGTGCTGTAGTGATCTACTACAGTAATACTGCTACAGTACCAATAGATAAACTTGTTCATCTAAGACTTACTTTAGACAAATTAACAAATGAAGTACTACAATATCTCTTATAGTAACATGCTACAGTAACTTGTGATAGTGAAAATTTGCTGCTTTCAAATATCAAAAATTCAATACTCTATAGCAGTTCGATCTTGCAATAATACTCTTCTAAGTGGTCCACAACCTTTTAGGATTGTAAAAATAAAGAATTGATTGAAGGAGAACGAAATGTTTGAAGGTTCTAAGTGCTAAACAAGAATCAAACATCAAGAACCTATTCAAATTTCCAAGTGCAGGACTGCAAATATTTATTCTAACCACCTGCAACATTTCAGAAAATTTGAGTTATAGAGATTTTGAAATATGCTCAAAGATGTCAATTTGAAAACTCTAATCGAAATCTCATACTATCTAAAAAAACAATGAAAAGGAAGCAGATGGAAGAAGTTCAGAGAGCAAAGTACATTTGTCTAAAAATGAAGAAGCCCAAATTTGTCTTGAATCAACTATGGGCAAAGTAGGAGATGAAGAGACTTTGTCCAGCTAGAAAGAGACTTTGTCTGATATTAACTTTAAACAAATGCAATAAAGCACCATTCAAAGTGGAGCAGCTAAGTTTGTCAAAGTTTATTATCTTCTTATGAAAATATTTAATCAAGTCAAAGCTGTAGCATCTCCTCATTCGACAGTTGCCTGAACCAGCTATTCACCTTCTTCTATAATAAGGTCGGTACTACAGAATGGCTTTAAGCGTATGGGAATTAATTAGAAGATGGTGTTTTCAAATGGGAGATTATTAGAATGGGCTTCTACATTTATTCCTGCCCATCTACCTTCATCTCTGCGTTCAATGAAGATCATCTCCCTCCAACGACCAAGTTTTTAAGAGAGTTATTTAAGGAGAAGAGGTGAGTTGATTCAAGTGGTGAAGGAATACTTTTCAAATGAGCTAAACTTTATGCAAATCCTTCTACCCATAACCACGAGTTTAACCTTTAGTTATCTTTAATGCTCTTTAACCTTTAAATCATTATGGCCATTATCTTTACATTCTGGAAAGATCTTTCTGTATTATATAGAGCTGCTAAAGGATCACATCTTCCTCTGTGCATCATTATAACACTTTGTAGAAGTGTATTAGTTTTCTAGTTAACCTAAAAATTAGAGAGTTATTGGTGATCACTAGAAAACCATCAAGTTTGTTATGATCTCAGAAATCAGTGAGTTTTCTGGTGAGCTCGTGAAAATTAGAAGTGCTGGGGGCACTATATTTATGCCCCGTGGAGCTGAAATGCAAAAGAGTATTGGGAACACTTGTTTTGTGCCCCCTAGAGCTGGAATCTAGAAGAGTGTTGTAAGCACTATTGTATTTCTGTTATAAGGGATATAGTGGAACCCAAGGCACAATGAGTGTGTGCTCTTGGAAGAGCGGATATAGAGATGGGGTACTAATTCACTCTTCCCCTCTTGGGTTAAGCCACCTCTTCGGGAACCAACAGTTTCCACACGTTATTTTTTAAATTGGTCCAATCTTCTTACATAACTATGATTGAATTTTCCTCCTCTAAAGCTTGATCTATGTAGGTTGGCTCTAGTTGAGAAATAAAAGCAAAGTTGCCACATAATTGGTAATATGAAGATCTAGTTGTAACTTTATCATAAAGATCACTAATTGTTTGGTTCTCAAGATGAGCATGCATGAATCTCCAATCTCTAGGAAGAGAATTATTACATTCATTATATACCTCACTGGTGGATGGTTCAGCTTGTGCTTCTGTGTAACTCCCGAGGTGTTAAAATAAGAGAAAGTATTGAGATATGTTGTTAAGGCCTTGATGGATATGAACCAAATTGAATTTTGAAGTTATTAAGCTTAGTACTTAAGTGTAAGTGGGAAGCAATTGTTGTGAAAGTCAAATACATAAGAGAGTGGGTGATCATTAAGTGATTTGATCTAGATATTTAGGGGCATAATATATACCTTTCAATGTGATTTTGTTATATTTAGATGACATTATCCAATTTTCAACATAGAATGAGGATGATTTAGAAAAAGTGTTCAAGATGAAAGTAATCTATATTACCTTTATAATTCATAAAAAATTATGTGAATTGGAGATTGTATATGAAAGATAGAGCTAAAATACTACAACTATCTCTAGAGCTTCACATTGTGTTTGAAATAGAAGGCATCACTTTGAGGCCAAATTACTCATATATGTAGGCTAAATCAGAAAAAAGTAATAAACATAAGAGTTGTATATATTGAAAATATCTTTCCAACATATCAAGAATCATATGATTTGGACATAATATGAGGAAAATATGGCTAAAATACCAAACTCATGCTGGGTAGCAGGTTAATGTCATGACACTGAAATCCTATGTTGCGTCACTGATTCAGAAAAGGGGAATTGGGTAGTGAGTTATGTCGTGACACTATGCCATGGCACTAGATTTTTTGTGGTGCATCAGAGTACCAAGAAACATGACTTTTTAAGGGCTTTTTCAACCCATTTCATGTTATTTTCTTTTTCTTCTTCCTACTCGTCCACTTCGAAACCCACCATTCAAAGGCTCGATTTCTTACCCATTTTGCTAGAAACTAAAGAGATTTAGGTTGGTGACTTCCCCTCATCCCTTCTAGCTTAAATTTTCTAGTTTGGATGGGTGGAAATATGGTGAAAATTCGAGGTTACTACCATGTATGAGATCTACGGGGTTTTTGGAGGACAGATTCATGCTTTGGGGTTATGGCCATTCATGGAAATGAAGGTAAGTTAGTTTTTCCCCAATTAATTTACATTCTTTGCTTGATTAGGGTTTTGGGAAAATCATGAAGGGTAACTTTTGAGAGAAATTAATATGAATTGTTGTGTAAATCATGGGGGAAAGGGTTAATGAGTTAATTGTCATGCTTTTGGGAGTGATTGGGACATAAGAAATCATACTTTATGCTAAGCTAGGTTTTATGAATAGTGACATTTGGGAGAAATGATGAATTAAGTAATTACTTGAATGGCCTATTTAGTTATTTATGGTTAATTAGATGATAACTATATTATATGATGAGGATGCGTGGTTTGAAAGGGGAAATTCATGTACAGGATATTTGATTCATGAATTAATTGAGTTGTTTACAAATTGTTTAAGTGTTAATCATCTTAGATACAACATGAATGTCATAGGGAAGAAGGTCTCTTGTGATATTTTGTTAAGAAACTCTTATTTAAATCAGGCGTGCAACTCGGGTCATTTTGGTTTGGTTCTTAGTCAAACCTACCCTAAACCTATTTCTAAAAATCCTATGCTATGATTTTCTTAGGTTAGTTTAGTTCTAGGTTGACCCTACCCTATTTCTTTTACCGTTGGGTCTATTTGGTTCTGGTTCCAAATCAGTTCCATAATAATCTGCCCCCATAGAAAGAAAATTGAAGTTGAGAAAATTTAAAACACTAAAGATCATCCACCAATCTAACAAAGATATGATATGACTCCAAGCACTACGGTCCTACCTATCACCATCAATATAAAATATTAAAGAAATAAAGAAATAGGTTGTGTCTCAAATAGATGAAGATAATGTTCTTGTAGAACATTAAAACATAAACTAGTTTGTCCACCGAGAAAAGAGCTCTATTTGGGAGCTCAAAATTACAATCTACAACAAATAGTTCCAAATACGAGCACTAAAAAGAATCTAAATAAGGACTGATTCAAAGCTTATCCTCCTAATATGGTAGACAAAAGCCTTCTTACCAACAAGTTCCCCTCTCCTAACCACAATAAGGCAACACTTTCTAGCACCACAAGGTCACTTCGGGTAAGGAGACGTGGGGGTGTTAGACCCTTCATTAGAGCTACCTTCATCACACCACTGAAAGAAATCACAATTCATACAACCCTGCATAAATTCAAAAGTTGAGGAAAATGCATAAAACATCATTTAGCCATCTTAACAAGATGTAAAGGATAGAATTCCAATGGAAAGAAAACCCAAGGAAACAAAATCAATGAAATCTGTAAGACAATTATAGCTACAGCTAAAAGTGAATAATTTTTACAAAATGTATGAAATAGAGAAGAAAGGGGAAAAGCTTATCATTTATTTATTATTGTTGTTGTTGTTGTTGTTGTTGTTGTTGTTCTTTTGTTTGGTAATATTTTACAGCCAAAGACTACCACTCAACACATGATAATGCTACAAATGTCACATAACCTTCTAACAAATGCTACAAATGATGCAATGTTATATGCAAAAAAATGTTCTAAGTAATTATCATACATGCCAAGGTTGCAATTGAAATCATAAATCTTATCATTTACCCCTAGTTTGCAAATTGAAATCACATAACTTCTCATTATATCTAACCAAATGTTTCCATGGCCTATACACTGGAACCAAATGTTACATTGGGCTATATTCTAGACATGCATTGTAGCTCACTCCATCAAGAAGAACCCCAAGGAAAGTTAATCAATGAAATGAAATGAACATATTGAAGAAAAAATTATACCTAAAGCTAAAAATGAAATATGCAAAGCTAGAACATGCCACAAATGATGTGATTGGATGTATCAAAATTCCAAAGCATGTTCATGCAAGCCCAGGTTGTAATTAAAGTTGATTATAATTTTACAATCAAATATACCCAAGCCACAAGTGAGACATTATGGTAGTAGGTTGAATGAATGATGGCCTGTTTAATTGCTCAACTATGTTGCATAGAATGTTAGTTTTTCAAAAGAATTTTGGATGGTGGGAAAGGAAAGGGAAGAGAAAATTAGCTAACTAAATAACTCTAATTTACTAGCATCATCATTTTCTCTCAATCAAATAGATCCAAATTCATTGTAAAGTGTTGTCATGTTAGATGTGAAAATGTCATATTGTTTAGGAAAAACATAAAGATTTTCTAATATTTAAATTATTTTGAACAAATTTTATAGTATATTTCAAAAGGAAGAAACAAATGTTATGCAATAATAGTTCATATGCCATACACTAAATGATGCTAAGTCATTTCAGGAAAAAAAAGGAGAAATAGAAGTATAAACTAATGAAATAAAAGTATGTGGAAGCATCAATGTTCACCTGTGCCCACTTACTTATCCCCATACCTACAAGAAAACATACAGACCACTAAAAGTAAGATTGCAGTAACACATGGGAAAGAAGAAGAAGAAAAGAAAATGTAGGATGATTGGCAAACCAAAGGTTTCAATCATCATCGTGCATTAAGCATAATCAGTTGTTAGAATGCAATGACAAATGATCAAACCTAGAAGATAGTAATTTTCAAAGAAAATCATCAGATAAAACACCTGAGTTGCCCAACAATCATCATTTATATAAAATTCCCTTTCCTTGAAAAAATAAAAGAAGCTATTAGAAAAAAACTATACTAACATTAAAACATATATAAAATAAATATTAAACCTTATTATCTGGAATAATACTAGCAACACTAGATTGGTCATCATTTCATTTTTTTGCATATTAATCAGCATATACCTATTAATATCATATAATAAAAAAGAAATGTAATTTAAAATACTTAAATGAATTAAAACATTACCTCGCTCACCATCATCATCTCCCAAGATTTGGTAAACACCAGTGGGTTTTAGCCCCATTCTCATCCAACTTTAAGTATAGATTAAAGCTTCTAAAGTATCTTCAGCTAATGAACTTCTATATTCACCAAGAACATGCCCACTAGTACTAAAGGCTAATTCAAAGGCAATAGTGGTGATAGGAATAGCCAAAATATTACAAGCTATATGAATTAAAACTTTGTATCTAGAAGAATGAATTGACCACCATTTCAAAACATAAAAGTTTTCAATTTCCTTCTCAATTATTTCTTCAAGATAATGATCAATTTCTATTTGCACTTCTTCTTCTTCCTCGACATCATAAAATTTATGAAATTGATAAGTTGTGTTTTCCTTCACTTTTACTTGATTACTCTTTTCCTGTGAACTTGTGATCTGTGTTGAAGAATATTGAACCTCTTAAATCTTGAAAATCTTTGTAAATTCATGTTTTGCCTTTTTAATTGTTTCCACAACCTTCCTTTGATCAAAAAATGTTGAATAGAAAAACTTAAGAAACTTAAGTTTGTAATGTGGATCCAAAACATTTACGATAAGTAATATTAAATTAATTCTCTCAACACTGCCCCAATACTTGTCAAACGTTTGCCTCATTCTTTTAGACATGTCCCGAAGGAGTTGATTTTCTAATGCTAAAGAGTTAATTAGAATTGCTCAATTTCAAAAAGCTAAACCAAGTAAATATTAGGAGTAACATAAGATGTGCCTAACAAGAGATTTATAATCTCATAGAACTTTCTAGAAAGGTGCATAAAAATTTAGCAATATCCCAATCATCTTCAGTTGGAGGTCCTTCAATAGCAAAAATAGGATCCACATTTGCTAGGTGTTCAAATGCTTTTTGAAATTTTATAGCATTTTCCAACATGAAATAAGTAGAATTTCATCTAGTTGGCACATCTATATAGAAATCACATTTTTCCTTCAACTTTTCATTTTCACAACACTCTTTGAATTTACTTTTCCTTGCCGGTGAACCTCTTATATATTTTATACTATTTCAAACTTGACTTATTGAATCTTGAATCTCATCTATCCCATCCCGCACAATTAAATTGATAATGTGGACTGCACATATAACATGAAGATTTTCACCATCCCCAATCAATAAATTTCTTTTGATTAACCATTTTCTAAGACTTCTTACTGCAACATCATTATTAGATGCATTATCCTTAGTGATTGAACAAATACCATTGAATTCCCACTTCAATAAGAAATCTTCAATTGCTTGGGCAATGTTTTCACCATTGTGTGGTGGTGGAAGATGACAAAAATTAACAATTTTATTTTGTAACTTCCAATTATCATCAATAAAATGTGTTGTAAGAGAGAAATAACTTTCATTTGTAATAAAAGTCCATAAATCTATTGTCAAACATACTATTTAAATTTTATCTTTAAAAAAATTTAATAATTCCTTTTTTCCCTTTCATAAACTGCAAAACAATCTTTAGTAACTGTAGTTCTTGAAATAAACTTCACAAGTGGTTGTATTGAGTTAATATATCTTTGAAAACCCATATTTTCAACAATTGAAAATGGTTGTTCATCAATAATAATCACTTGAGCACATGTCTTTCTATTTGTAGCTTGATCAAATTTTCACACAGATAAGGTAGTAGTACATCTTTCTAGATGCTTCTTTTCTTGTCCACTACAACAATAAGTAGTACATCTTTCTAGATGATTTCTCATCAAACTAGTGCCATTCTTGCTGGAATAAGCTAATATCCCCTTACAATATAATTACACATTAATTCTTATTTTTTTCTATTTTTCCATTTTTTGTAATCTACCTCACTCTCTTGGGAAAAATTTTGCCAAACATTTGAAGTCAACTTGCATGCAAATTTTGGTTAGGATTTAAGAGTTTCAAACTCAAGAGTTCTAGCATTCTGATCTACCTCCACTTCCTCTTCCTCTATGTTATTATCCAAATCTAAATCAACATTAATGACATTTATACTACTATCATCTGCCATATCAAAACTTAAATTCAATCCTAAGATAGTAAATGAATAAAAAAACATTAGAAATTTAAGCATATAGCTAATAAAAAAATAGTGCATTTAATCAGTAATCAATATCAATAGGAAAGAGGAAAAAAAAAACCCAACAAAGGTAGTTGCAAATGGCAATTGAAGAAAGGGAAAAATGTGAGCAGATGGGGCAGAGTAAATGATTTGGGGATGAGGTATAGAGGCAGAGTAAATGATTTAGGGATGAGGTATAGAGACAGCGTCCATGATTTGTGGGTGAATGAGGCAATGTCCATGATTTGGGGATGCTCTACAGGATTGAAAATTTGGAATTGAGGGCTCGAGGATGCAGCTGGAAGAATCAAAAAAGAAAGGGAAAATGAGTGGAGACAGCTAGAAGAATTGAAGAGGAAAGAGTGGAGATAGCTGGATGCTGGTGGCTGGAAGAATCGAAGAGGAAAGGAGAAAATGAGTGAAGCTATGGAGACAATTGGCTGCTACTGGCTGTGGCTGGAAGAATTAAAGAGGAAAGGGCTACGGAGATGATTGGCAGATGCAGGCTGTGGCTGGAAGAAGAGTGGAGATGGGATAGACGGGTTGGCTACTGCTGTCTATGGCTGGAAGAATCAAAGAGGAAGACAACTGGAAGCGTGGAAAAAAAATAGAGACCGAAGATAGGCAAGACAGCTGGAAGCGTGGAACCCTGGAAGAAAAAATGGAGACCGGAGAAGCCTGGAAGAAATGGTAGATGAAGCATGGAAGCCCTAATCATCCCCTTTTTGCCCTTTTCCATGGCAGCCACAAACCAGATGCCCTTCTACATGAGACAACTGCATGCAACACCTTGATCATTCATTTTATTATTATATTTTTAATATGTATTTGCTATACGGGTCAACTCTGAGTACCCGACCACTCGAACCAAACCAAAAGAATCCAATTTGGGCATATGGGTCAGAATGGCCTACTCAAACCGACCCTCTAGGTAATGCAAGTGGAAACAGCCCTGGTTAAAGTCGGGTTGGTTTCGGGTCGACCCATGGGTACCTGACCCAAGTTGCACCCCTAATTTAAATGGTACTTATCAGATGTTGATAAAATATCTTCCTATGATAGTAATATAAATGATGAATCATATTGTAGCCTATGATTGGCTAGTAAAGAGGCCTTAACTGGATGTGTTCAATTTATGAAATATAGGACTAGAAAGTGATTAAATAAAAATATGTGTTAAATAGCTTTATGACTAAGGTTAGAGTGTGGTTATAAACTTGAAAAATGGATAGATTGCAAAATGAACTGATTGATGGTATAATTCATTGGCTTGATATAAATTAGTTATGGTTACATTGGTAAATGAATGATATTGTTGTATATGTAGGATCATTAAGCTTAGATAGGAAGTTGTGGAACATATAGAGGTATGAAACTTAAGAGGTTATGAAAGGATTCATCAATAAGTAAGTAGGCTCCTTTTTTGTTTGAATGAATGCAAGGATGGGAATAATGAACATCCCATTTGTTGAATCTAGGCATGTTTATTTGTAGAATTTTTACTTGCACTTTTGAATGTATGAGTTTTTAGATTGTTGGTTATGAGAGTATGTGCCTGCTTGGACAGATAGGGATATTGGGTATCCCATGACTCTTGGTCATGATATTTGCAAGCATGTGTAAAATGTTGGGGATAGCGAGTATCCCTAAGTTTATAATAACAAATGTTGCACTTATGATGAGTATGGAATTGAGATATGGTGACTTGATGGCCCAATTAGGATATGGTACACCATGATGGCATAGAAATATGATTTGTATATAAGTATGTGTATGTAATTACATTATCAGGAATCTAAACTTGTTTTGGGTTATATCTGAAGATGGGATGTGAGTTATGCTATGAAAATTTTCATGCAGTGAATGTAATTTTAACAATTGAAATATGTTATTCCACTTGTTGGTTGTTTATTGTTAATTATTAGTTACTAACTTGCCTACTTACTGAGTTTGTCTAGGACTCGCACCTTCTTATTCTATGTTTTTAGCTGACAAGTCAGGTAAAGAATCCCAATTATGGGTTGGGACTGATGAGCAAATTTGAAGATTATCCTTTTAGTGGTATGATGGTATGATGGATTAGGGTTGTAACCCCATTGTATATTTGTATAATTATATTTACATGATTTCAAATGTATAATAAAATTCATTGGAATGTCATAGTGATTTAATTATGTATGTATAAATGGAATTGTATAACTCCAATGACGTGGATTGCCATCGTGATTCAATTTCGATCTAGGCAGCTATGGGTGTGAGTTGTGGTTAGTATTGTTGTTTTCTAATTGTCTCTGATTGTAGAGTTTCTTTTTCTTTTTCTTATAATCTCATCTCCTCCACAAATGTTGTGAGTTCACCGTCTCATCATCAAAATCACTAACTCTCCTTGACGGGTTAGTACTTTCATTAAATTTCACATGGATAGACTCCTTAACAATCTACTCTCAAGTTGTTACCTTGCTAACGATGGAGGATCCAAGGAAACTACCCACATCAGATTTACTATCAAATTTTCCAAGGTTTTCCTTTCTATTGTTAAGAATGAAACATGTACATCCAAAAGTATAGAAGTAAGAAATATTTGGCTTTCTGCCATAATAAAGCTCAAATGGAGTTTTTTTTAGTATTAGCCTAGAATAGATTCTATTTATAATGTAATAAGTGGTATTCATAACTTCCACCTAAAAAAATTGAGGTAAATCATATTCACTCAACATTATCCTTGCCATCTCCTTCAAGGATCTATTTTACTCTAATTACTCCATTTTGTTAGGGTGTTCTTAGTGTAGAAAATGTATGAAATATATAATTGCTTTCACAAAAAGCAGTGAACTTCTTATTCTCAAATTCTCTACCATGAACATTTCTTATGGCAATAATATGAGAGCTTTGTTCATTCTACACACGTTTGGTAAAGACTTCAAAGAATGAAAAATTTCATCTTTTGAAACAAGAAACATTATCCAGGTAAATCTAGAGAAGTCATGTATAATGACATATGCATAATGTTTTCCTCCAAGACTCCTAGTTCTTGTTGGTTGAATAAGATCCATGTGTAGCAATTGAAGTGGTTTAATTGTGTATACTTCTTTTTGAGATTTGAATAATTCTTTTACTTGTTTTCCTTTTAAGCAAGCATCACACAACTAACTTTTATCAAAGCTTGGCTTTGGTAAGCCAACAATAAGATCTCTATTGTACATCTTTTCAATCACATTTTTGTTGGCATATCTTAATCTTCTATGTCATAGCAAAGATTCATCATTGTTCACAATAAGACATTTGGCTTGGATATCATATAAATCTACCAAATATACATTTTCTTGCCTTCTTTGAAGTACTACAACTGAGTTTGACTCATCTAATACAGAACAACTTTGAGATTCAAATACAACCTTGTAACCATTGTTACACAAGTAAAACATTTGAGATTGTAGTAGACTATGGTTAGCTAGCCTTATCAATCATAAACACTTTACCTTTTCCATTACCCTAAAAGGCAACTGTTTCACCACTTTTAGCTTTAAGTTCAATGAACAGCTCCCTCTCCCTTTTCATTTGCCTTGAGAACCACTGTCAATGTACCATGTGCTACTTCTCATGGCTCTCAAGCAAACTTGCATAAAAAAGGTTAACTTTAATATTTGGTACCTATTTGGGGATGGATCCAGGTGGGTTGGTGGTAAAAACTTTTGGTACCCATTGCTACGTGTGTGACACTAGTCTATCATTTTGCTCATGTGGTGCATTTACAACCTTTATACCTACTCTAAAAACTCAAATCTGGTTCTATTTTGGTTTGGGTTTTCTTTTAGAGTTCTGAACCTTTTTTCTTTTGAGTTTGTCCAACTTTCTTCTTTGATTTCATTTTCAACAAGGTGGATGTTAAGGTCTTTCTAAGGAAATTGTTTTCTGCCTTGACTTGCTCGAGTCCTTTATTGGTACATTAGCTAATCTTGAGCGTAGCATTTTCTTCTTTCAATTTGGAGCATTCAATGGTCATTCTTTCTAACTCCTTTTTGGCCTATTTGTGTTTGGCCTTCAAAGCCTTGAAGTCAAAATACAGTTCTTCCAAGACTTCTTCAAGGTCTGGATTCTCAGGTTTAGAATTTACCTCATCTTCATGGATGGCCATGAAGCTGATTTCTGTATAGTGCTCCTCTTGGTTCTTTTCTTTAATGTTGTGTGTGTTGATTTATACTTCATGTTTTTCTTCAGCTTTACTCAAACTTTCTTCCATCATGTTTTTTAACATCTCTCATGCAGCCATAGCTTTCTTTTTTTCTTTTAAAATCTCTTGCTACTTCTATTATTGTCATCGTTATTGTTGTTTCTCTTATCAAAGTAAGAGTTGTATTTCTTTTTCTGTTGGTCTCCTTGTTTTTTGTTTGGCTCAGAGCAATCAAACCCCATATGCCTTGGCTTACCATAGTTGTAACATATTGGAATTTTCTTCTTCTTATCCTTATTTCTAAAATTCTTGGAATTGCTTCCAAACTTTTTCTTTTTCAACATTGTCTTGAATTTACTAATGATCATTGCAATTTCTTCATCTTCTTCTCCACTTTAAATGCCTCTCCTTGAGAGTCATCATCTTCTGATTCTACTCTTAAGGCAATTGCTCTCTTACCTTTATATTCCTCTGGAATCGTTTGCCTCATTAGAACTTCATGGGTCATGAGGGAACCCATGAACTCTTCCACTATCATTTTGTCTACGTCTTTAGCTTCTTGGATGGTAGCTACTTTATGCATTCATTGCCTAGGTAGTGATCTTAAAATTTTCTTCACTAGCTTAGGCTCTTCATATTTTTCTCTTAAATTCTTTATCCCATTTGTGATCTTCTAAATCTTTCAAATATTTTATAAATTATCTCTAACTCCTTGATTATGAAGGACTCATATTCCTGTAATAGACTTTAATTTTAGTACCTTTACTTGGCTAGTACCTTCATATGCAACTTATAACTTATCCTATATTTCCTTAGCAGAGTTACAACAGAAATCTTCTCAAATTCAGAGGGGGAAAGTGCACAATAGAGGTAGTTCTTTTTCTTTACATCACATTCTATTGCTTGAATGTCCTTAGTGGTATATTTGTCTTCGATATTGAGGATAATCTTTCCATATTCTATTGTAACGACAACTGGTAATCTGTGGCTATCATAAAATTTTTGATGAGAATGCAAAATGTCATATTTTATTCTCCTAATACTTCATCTTTTGCACCTAATACTTCATCTTTTGC
>JAYJMB010088670.1:0-15498 GCA_036873735.1 Pouteria campechiana | reverse complement strand
TCGCACTTTAAAGGGGTCAGTCCATTGCTTGCATGATTCTAAATGCACCATCGATTTTGTCCTACTTGGATTTAAGTCAAAGTTAAGTGATGCAGAGCACAATAGAACACTTGTTTAAGCGTAGAGTAGTCATTAGGGTTTAATTCATTAGGGTTTAGTTTATGTATATTTAGCTCTTTTTGACATTTAATTATCTAATCTAGGATTTGAGGTAGATACCAAGTGATCAACATATAGATCAATTTCTAGTAGTAAATCTTAGAAAGTCAAGCATAAAAGCACTCCAAAAACCCAAGCAAGCCATGTTATATAAATCTTGGTCTCTGGCATAATGTTGCATTGCTCCCTACTTAGACGACTTTGTTTTTCAGAGATTGGCACACACAAATAATGCAATCGGCCTGGTGGTTCTGGGTTGTATTGGCAAAACTCTCCTGTATGGCCCAAAGAAACACTCACCAAGCATTTTGACCGTGTCTCTCTAATTCTATCATTTTCATCATAAAGCAGTACTGCTTGCCTTTTTGTTAGACCATCAATAAAATGGTGAGACCATTCTAAATCAATACAAACGACAAGTACAGCAATTAAGAATACCACAGTAATCAACCCACTGGTGAGAAGAATGCCCAAGAATCATATGGTGTTAAACATCTGAACTGCACTGCTGAGTTTGACTGACAAATACAGTACTATCTTGTACTTTAAGCAGTTGAATGACCAGAACTGTGATGTTTGATCAATGAGGCTGAAGAACTACAATGAATGCATCAGAGTATTACTTTTTAGCAAAATTGCTGCATTGGCATGGCATACTTTTTTCCCATAAATGATTGCCCACAACCACTTGTAGGCATATATGGTACGATATATTCTTTATGCCTATGGAATCGTTTCCATTTCTGAACTGGAAGGCAAAACATACAAAGAGGATTGTGTTCTGTATAGTTCAATTCTAAAACGGGGTGTAGGAACTCAGTTCTTTTTTTTTCTTCCAGAGGTCAGCTATAACCAACATCTGGACACCAGTTGTGATGCATTGGCACCCCCAAACTGATGGCGCAGGTTGACGGTAGGGAGTGCCTTAGCTCCTCATGGGCACCATGCCCATCAAGTTGGCACATCATACATGCAAACATGTTGCATGCAGGTAGAATGTGCAAGCAGGAAGCGCATGCGGGTTCCAGATATTTACTCAACGACAGCATAAACCAGTAAGCTAAAATGCCAGATCTTTGTAGTAGTATAAACCATTTACCATAAACTGGCACATACTAAATGCTAAGGTGTGGCATGCAGGTAGAATTTGCAAGCAGGGAGCACATGCAGGTTCCAGAAATTTACTCAACAATGGCAAAAACCAGTAAGCTAAAATGTCAGACCTCGAAGTGGTATAAAACATTTACTATTGATGCTGCAATCATATGATAGCCCGTGAAAAAAGGCACTAAATATCTTTCATGAAGTTCCCTTTAATATATTTACCTGTCTCACATCTCTACTTGATATATCTGTGGGATCATCCTGCAAAATCCCATGTCTCATTAGCAGAAGAAAAAAAAAAAAAAAGCATAATACAGTAGAGAAAAACACACAACTAACCGGATCAAAGAACATCTGATGGATGCGTTTGAGGACTTTGAGAACTGATGCAAGAACACCTTCAGTCTCACTTTCATCCCTTCTCAGCTCAGACAAGGATCCACCACTGAAGCCAAACTGGCGTGAGCTTGATGCAAAGAAATGGTATTTTTCCATCATAATCAGGTTTGCTTTATGTTTCTGCCATACCTGCAAGGGACGAGCATTGGTAACTAATTAGAGCAATGATGGGATATGTTGACTAACTAGTAAATTGAAATCTTGATATATAAAAAATGTACATATAAATAGAAAAATGAGCATTTTTTTCTTTCAGATTGACCAAAACAGTCTATTCTCACTAAGGGACTCGAAAGAAATGCTCTCAAAATCAAGTACATGCTTACAATGAAGCCCTCAATATATTTGGTTTTATTGTTTCCACAAGAAAAAATTGAATGTTAGCAGTTCTGTCAACTAGTGCATCCAAAACACAACAGATACGCATAAGGAAACAGAAGAAACTCAACAGAATTTCATGGCAGTACACCAACCAATTCCAAAAGTGCACCCTTTCTCTTATTTTCCTCCAATTTTCTACAGTTTGATCTGAAACACAATTAATCTTGAATAATCTCAAGCATTATGATGTTGTATGGACATTTTCCTTCTATTCTTCAGACAACCAAGTCCACTTAGGAAAGAAAAGGGATCATTGCTTTCTGAATTCTTTTGCAGATTTTATGGCAATCTACATTGCAAAAATATTAGGTGTAACACCAACACCAAACAAGATGGCAGGGAAAATTAATCCGGGATGCAGCTGGGGAAAAATATAATTAATGATAAAGGGTTTGCCTAAAGCACTCGTTTAACTTCAATGATGAAACTTTACCAACAGAGGAGGCACCTAAAGGTGAGATGTTTCGAAATGACCGGACCAACAGTGTTTCAGATTTTCTTTGGGACCCCACATAGGCTCTGGTTAACATTTAAGCATGGTTGCCCTTAAAGTTGACAATAAGCAGGACCTGAAAAAATTGCACTCCTGATGAAGAATCCATCCATCTGAGGCACAGCAAATTAATTATATAGATAAAAATCATAGCACATCATCTCAGAGCCAATTTATACAAGGACAGTTATTCTAGATCATTGTTGTTTTTAGGCTATATGGAAAAAAGGATATACAATATCCCTTCTTTTCAGATAGCTTTAAAAAAAATCGAAAACAAAGAAAGAAGCATGTATTTGAAGAATGTCACCTAAGGTAATGTTGAACTCATTAAACATGGATGCCCTCAACCCATTGCAAAATAAGATCCAGTCTCTTCCAAAAATTATTTCTTCATTTTCAGATTCACATCGAAAGATATATTATTTCATTCTTTTTCGCTTAAAGCCTAGATAATTGTAAGAAGACTGGTACTCCAATTCATGTTCCCTCTTTTACCCTTTCCAACTCAACATCAACAAGATAAATAATTGATGGAAACACCCGATCTATACCAAAACATATAAATTTTGCCATATTTATATTGCACATGCACAACGAAAGAATAAAATGATCCACTGACTCAGTGCTTTATGAGACTAATGCAATTTAGAGTTTAGACAATCTTCAATGTACAAGTATTTTGTAGACAAGAGACCTTATAAAAAAAATCCTATTTATAATTTATTAAGCAGAAAAAAAAGGGAAAAGAAAAGAAACATAGGTAGTGACTTTCATTGGAAAAATTACTCACCTGTTCTGTATCATCAAGGATCAAAACAGCACTCTCAGCCCCCAAAACCACATCAAGGCCCTTTTGATGTCTCGTTGTGCAATTGTCCTGTGAAATTATTCTAGAGCTAAAATACTTGTGTCCAGGATCAAGAAGCTTGGCCATTTCCAAAGCATAAGATCTCTCTGCCATGGTGTAGACATACATCTCAAACATAGTGCTTGCTTCTTTCAGAAAAGTATGAACATAAGGTCTTAATTTTGTCAGCATGTGCATAGCATCTAATTTGAATAAACTGTTTTTGAAATCACCTATCCACATGAAAGCATAAAATTGAGTAAGAAAACTGAATTACAGTCATAAGATGTGCACCAAAAATTCAACCAGAAATCAATTGCATAATACACAATTCAAATACATTAAAGCAATTTTATGTTAAACAGCTAATCTTCCAGCTATAGTATCAAGCATCTCAAAAACTTTTAGGGCAGGCTCAAGACAACTTTTCCTTCACCCATTTATAAAATCATTTTGATTCTTAGTATTTAATATTTAGTGAGTCAAAGAAATATAGAAATTACCATTGCGAGCTTGAGGTCCAAATTCAACAGATGAAAGGTCTGTATCATTGAACCAAAGGCCCTACTTTTCATAACTGTAAACCCATGTACATAACCACTTCATATTATTCCACAGCTTTGATAACCTAGCAAACTTCTTAAAGTTCTTTATCATAACCTCACAAGGAACACACTTCTCAAATGAAAGCATCATGATGGTCAATGAATATTATACAAAACTCAGACATCCCACTTAAACAACTGCCTAGGCATTGCAATCAAAAAATATGACAAACAGATGTCTGAGTCAGTTGGCAGGCAGCTATCAACAGTTCAACAACTCGAAAATTAAAAATGGGTGTTTAACTATTAATCAAAGGTTAAAAGCCATGGAACCCATTTAGTATTAGGTCTATGGCCAACCTATGCAATTTAAATGCCTTCTGCTATTTGATGACTTAAATACAACGATTGGGTAAATGCATATGAACCAAATATGAACCAACTTTGTAAGATCATATCAAATAAAAAAAAAAAAAATCCAATCCATGATCGTTTGTTGTTACTTGGCAGTTGTCACCATGTAAATCCTCTATAGTATTCCTAGAGAGAATGTGTGTACAAGAGAGAGAGAGAGAGAGAGAGTCCGCATGCCATGTTCTTGCCTGGCAAAAGCCTTCGAGAGCCAAGTGTGTTTACTCTAGACTTCTGAAATCAAGTCAGTTTCAACCATCTTTTGAACAATTGAATGAATTGTGATTTCATCATTGGACCTTGCCTCAGGAAATCAATTTAGATCCCGATAACAGAAGGGCAAGGAAACATAGGTCAATGGTACAGGTATGGTGTTGAAAACCAGTTGTATAAAGGCAAGGGGATAGGCATTGCAACAACCAGTAACCAAAGCATGCTAGAATGATGGGGGATCACATTTCAGAATGCAGAAATGAAATGTAATTAGGCTGATGACATTAGGTTGTAGTGAAGAATGACTAAGTTTCCCAACATACGCAGCATGCAAACCTGACTGTTGGTACAAATACCAAATCAAGAAAGATATGGATTTCAAAAAGAATACAGACCAACGAAAAAGAAGACGAGGATGAAAAGCTAGTCAAAAAGCAAATGAATTACAGAACAATAGTAAATGATCAGAAGACCACTGAGCAAAGTACAAGGCCATCATAGCCGCTAATCATAACCAACACATTCCAGAGGGCAACAATGCTCATCAGCATCAGGTAGGCCACAACGGAATCATGTACTTTAATGCAAGATCAGACTTGTTTCAGTTCATACAAGTATTGATACCAGTCTCAGAAACCAGAACCCAAGATAACAATCCATACATACCAAAATGCTCAAATTTACATGGGAATAAATCAACCAGACCAAGATGACTTACTATTGGATGGTATTATGTCATGATGCACAGAGAGTGTAGGTTCCTCAGATGTACATCTACTAACACGTGGAAGAATGATAGAGCATTTCTTTGAAATTATTGAGCGTCACAAATAAACAAAATCACATTGAAAGCAAAACTAAAAGTTGTACCTTCTGAGTGATTAGCTTGATTAAGCAAATAATTCTCCTCACCAGAGATGTCGATTAGGCGGGTTGAGTTGAGTAGAGTATGATCTAAGTCAAGTACTAAGTAAAGTTTATGATTACGGAGCAAATTCCTCAAATCGACTCCTCGTAATCTAGCAATTTCTTCAGACCCAAGCCTCAAATCCTACAAACACAACATTGTCTAGATACTAAGTTAAATCACATAAATAAAAGACAAGCAAGACAAACGGAAGTCATGTTTGACCAAAATGACACAACAGATAAAGAGTAATTTTGGAAAGCATGCAGCTCATACTCATGAATACCACTGCCCTTTTCGACAAGTCCTTATGAAAGCAACCAGTTATCTGCGGCTTTACATGAGCAGTTAGTCACTTCCAAGTGCCTTAGTCATGCAACCCAAATCCAACAATAGGAAATAACCAACCACTTGAAAAAGTGGCTATTACTTGTGTACAGAAATAGAAAACCAGAAGCGTGATAGGCATTGTGAGTCACGCTTTGGTAATGTTAATTAATCAGTGTGCTAGAGAAAGCTGGGAACAGTAATAATCAGAATTTGTAGCCCTTGTTCATATAGGGTGCTAACAGTATTAAATAGACAATTCCTTCTCTTTAAAAAATAACCTAAAGAGACTAGCAGAACTCCACATGGAATTAGAGACCAGCCTATATACATGACGGTGCGTGAGAGACCCAAGCCACCCATCCCTTTGCTGATTGCTACTGCACTTATCAAGCAGGCCACAATGTAAAAAACAGATTGGTTGATTGTCTGATTATTTTGCAGATTGCAATAGAACTGACAAAAGAAGATTGAAAGGGTTTTTACGCTGCAGCATCTAGATAGAGGGGTCCACCTTTCAACAAGGTTGGATATTTGACATATGGGGAGCATCACAATTTATTCTGTGATTAATGTTTGAGCTATAAACACATTCTTGTAAGCAATATACAAAATGTACCTTGTGAATGTAACCAAAGGCCACACCAGTGTTACCATCTTTCACCTTCCCACATTGTATGCACATATCTTTGATAAAACCTGGATGGGCGCAAATATCATCTACAGGTTCCTGCAACATAACTGAATATAACAGATTGTTAGATACCAGAACATGAAACTTGCAAATATTTTTAACCACAGGCATGCATTTTGCATCTGTAACTTGCGGCAGTATTCCACCAATTCATAATCAACTGAAAAAACAAAAAAAAGGAAAAAAGGAAATTAAAAGCTTAAAATTTGACAAATCAGTGTCTCATTGGATTAATTAAGAGCACCTAGTTGTTCTTTTGCAACTCCATGAGACATTGACCCTTGAGATTCAGCTATCACTTCGACTTCACAGATTTTGCGCCTCTTGATCCTATAATGCAACAAATAACATGGTGGTTACACATAAATACTATTAACAAAAAGAAACAGTGACATATATAGGAAGGATTTTCTTAGCTCTCTCCACACACCTACATAGAAGCACATTTCATGAGTGAAATCCATGTTATCCTTCAAAAGGGTCAATCATCTCAATGAATTACGAACAAAATAAGGTTTCACTCACAAATAGAGCGGAGATGACTTTACAAGCCAAGTTTAGGTCAGATTAATGGCCAAGAGAGCCCTCAAAGTGAGTTGCCAAAGACCAATGCAAATTCTAAGATCCATTCACTTCCCAGGGATAGATCATCAGATTAAAAACAGCCGAAAATGGCATTCTTGACGGTGATTGCCAATAAAACTTCGGATGCATCATTAACAAAGCTATCAGTGGGGCAAGTATCAGTCAATTATTAGGCAAGATAGGCAAGACATAAATGCCAACAATGTAAGGAAGTGAGATGGATAGATAAGAAAATTGGGATTAATTGCAGATAAGGTAGTATTAAATAGCCTTCACCCCTCAGTAAAAAATCAACATATAGCAAATTAAAACAATTTGTTCAAGTTAATATATTCTTTATCATACTCACAAAAATTCACTTTATTTTAACCATTCATTGTTACGAGGTGCAGCTCTTTAACCAACTCACAAATTCACAATATTAATGTTATTTATTTTAACCATTCATTGATAAGAGGTGCAACTCATAATATTAATAATCAATATCTGATTAGAAAGTGAATCCAAAGACTCCCCAAAATTTCCATATAAGGTACCTCTTTTCTTCAAGTTTGTCATCATCATCATCATCGATGTTGTCATCATCTTCTGCTACATTATCTTGATCTGGTGATACCTCCTCTTCCTCCTCTGAAGAGGATTGCAATTCAGCATCGATGATATCAGCAAAGTCATCACTGCTTGATGAGTGAACTGGTGAGTCTGCTGCCAAGCTCATGACTCTATAAATGTGACTGAAGCATCCTATCCCCAAAAATCAGTGTCAAAACTTCAAACCAAGCATTTATATATATATATAGAGAGAGAGAGAGAGAGAAAGAGAGAGGCAAGAAAATGGTTTTATATAGTACTATAACACACAAACATGGGAAACCATAAATCTAATAGCTAGCCATATCAAGAATTATTAAAAAAAAAAAAAATCTAAGACTGCCATGGGCCTTAGCATTTAATATAATATTAAATCATGCATGAAAAGGATAAAAAATATTTTTAAGGATTATTTATATCTTGGAATTGTTTTTGATTTATTAGAATATCCCATACAAATAAAATATATAGAATGAATGGTTTAAATACGTAAATCATGTTTCATGGGCCACTGAAATAATTACAAAAGTTCTAACAGATTGTGGCAACCCTTTAATGTTTCCCCTGCTTTAGCTTATGCAAGTTATCATTCCAGAATATTTGTGAACATTAAGCTTTAAGCCTAAAAGAAAAGGAAAACTATCATTTTGAGAATTGAGGAATTGTAGGATCCTCAACAGAAGGTGGCATTTGCATTCAACAATGGAGAGGCATGCCCTTAGACTCCCCCAAACAAAAAGAACTCAACTACCAATCTTGGGCCATATCAACTAAACTTGACTCTCTGCAATGACTCAAACTGCTAGCATCGAGTGACCAACGAGATCTTCAGATCACAACTCATACACAGAGAGACCCAACAGACCAATGGTCTGGATCACCAAACCATTAGCTGAATTCTCACAACTACCATTAGCTCCACAACAAACACCTCCACCCGCCTTGACTGGTTTTTCAACATCACTCTTATGTTCCCAGAATCAGAATAACACATTCACAGTGATATTTCTTGGTGGGTGGGTACTAGATAGCAAAGAGGTGGAAAGACAAATCGGGAAATTTTTAAATTGGGCAGGCGGATTCTGAGTCTAATCACAAGTTAGCTTCTTGGAGGGTTTTAGGTTGCATTTGGCAGCATGGATTTGCCACTGTTTTTTAGGATTGGATTTGATGACTGGGAATACAAAGTATTTTAAATTCCAAAATCATGAAATTCAATTCGATAATTATAACACCCCCAACTCTAGGCAATGCGAAGTATTGTCCACTTTGGGCCCACCAAATCCCGCTGGCACACAGAGCCCATACGGTTTTGTCCATTTGAGCCAATTCTTCTAATGCAAAAAGCGTCTCACAATGACTTACCACAGTTCACACTCGAACCTCTAATCTCAAGTGATATTGATTTTTGGTGGGCTCTGCGTGTCAGCGGGATAATATTTCACATTGGCTAGAGTTGGGAATGTTACAATAATGAAATTTGCAATCCTTAGAAAATCACTTTTCTGAAATTTGTATTTGAACCTACAATGAAAAACTTGCATCATGTCTCTCTCTCTCATCATGAATTTCAATTCAATAATGGGATTTGGAATCCTCAGAAAATCCCTTTTCTGAAATTTGTGTTTGCAGCTACAATGAAAAGCTTGCATCATATCTCTCTCTCCCCCTCCCTCCCTCCCTCCCTCCCTCCCCCCCCTCCCCAAACTAACATGGGCATCATATGTTGTCTTACTACTCAGTCACCCACACCTCTGAACTAATGTGAGAATCCTATGTTGTCTTACTACTCTCTTTTCGCAGCACTTCCCTCTTTCTATCACCACTGGACAGAAACGGGCACTTTATGCATGCTATGACTGCTCAGTGAATAGAAATGAAAGGCCACATGCTCTGAGGGTCGTTTTTATAGCTCACCTGATATGCAAGCATCATATGACCAGGGCAGGCATGTGATGATTTTCAAGAGAATGTAACTGTCCAAATTGTTAAGATCACTGCACTGTACTTGTATTTGCAATGATTTATGCATCATTGGCAATCAATGTTGTTAGAACGAAGCCATAAGTTAAACTTTTCCATCAATCAGAACTGGTTGAACCAGGTCAACTGCTTGTTCAAACTTTTTGAACCATGATATTATCACTCAATGATGATGTAATAATTACATTAATCCCTTTAAATTTATCCCAATAATTAAACTATTTTAAAATATTAATAAATATAAATATCTATAACACATCAGAAAATTCCAAAGAAGCTAGGAATGACAGGTTTCATTTCAATCTTAATACATGCAAAACTGTTAGGAAGCATGAACCACATCAACTAAGCTGGGTTGAAGTGGAAGTGAAAGCAAGAACTGCACCTAGTCAAGTATCTTATAACCAATTTGTACAAGAAGGTTAAAGTGTTGAGAAAATGCAAAAAAGCATCCTGTTGAATTTATGATGAGCTGGTCATCAAGTTTGAATTTATGATGAGCTGGTCATCAAAGGATGCTTTTTTGCATCCTTTGAAACAAGAAACTTTTTACGATACACAAGAAGAAGATATGATGAGCTGGTCTGAATTTATTCTGAAAAGATCATCAAGTTTGATCTGCACAACAGGGTTCTTGCAATTGGTGACATCTTGCTAGAATTGAATATGGAAAGAAATACAGTCACAGGAAGAAAGTGATTAGGGCTAGTTTTTGCATTTGTTCTGAAAAGGACATGGAACTTACAAGGATGTTGAGGTACCTGGGATGCCATGGGCATCAGCTAAGTTGGGAAGGAAGTCTTTCTCATGGGCAGCAGAGTTAAAAAGTAGTAGTTAGACTTCCAACAGATGCTAGAGAATATGAACAGAATACCTTTACTTGTTGCAAAATCAGATCATTTCTTCCACTGAGGAAGACGTTCATAGAATTGCCAGAGAATGACAAAAGAAGAGCTAGAGGGAGGGATAGAATTGAAACAATACAAAGAGGGGTTTACAGTTGGGAGATAGATTTGCCACAGGCAGGAGGATTTGCTCACCACTACGGCAATTTACTGTCAAGATATGAGGTTTTGCCCACCAAAGAAGGGACCAGGAGAGAGACAAGAAGCTTTGCCAGGCAAGGAAGGAAGAATAAGGGGGCTGGGGTCTCTGCTCAGGAGGGGGGTCTATGTGCACAAGAGGAGAGTTTTTTTTTTTTTCTCCAATGTAGCATGAATCGGTGCTGCCCTCTCAGTTTGAGCCTATCATTGACACTTTGATTAGATGGAAGCCATTCTTTATATTGACACCATTTATTTAGCCAGCATTTGAGGAATTATTTCAATAGAAAACTCACGTGAACATCATCATTTGAAAAATATTATATCACATGAAAAACTAAAACATCATCTAAAATTGCCTTTATAAGTATTTATATCACCTAAAATTTAACATAGTCACTTATCTATGTAAGAATAACACTTTAGGCAAAAAAAGATATCTATCTATTCATTTGTTTAGCAAAATTAATTAAAAAACTTTTAATAAATTCATAATAATTTTAAGAGTTTTTATTACGATGGTACATCTAAGTTCTAATTAAGATAATTTTGCTATCATTTACAAAAGTATACAAATAAATACAAGTGCAACACTGATATTCCAATGCTTGTAGAATCCATGGGGTGCAAATCAAGTAGGGTTGTTAGGTTGAGGACAACCTAACCCTAACCTCTTTGTAAAAAATACCAACCCAACCCTATTTGTAGGTTGGCTTCAAATTGAATTCAGTTTAGATTCAGGTTGAAGTATCTCAAACCTATGCATATGAATTAATTTATCTACTAATTGCAACAAACGTAAATATATAGAAATGCAAAAGAGAAAATTTACATAAGTAATGAAAAGGAAAAAAAATCAAAGAACTTACAAGTTAAGAGGCCTTGACACCTCGAACGTACAAGGTCATCTTTATAATCTAAAAATCCAACCTATACATCAAAACCCATGAGCTTAATAAAAACATTGAATGTTCTTGGTTATAACAAATTAAAATATAACAATTTCTAATCTCCTCGTGCAGGATAGATAGATGAAAATACTCAAAACACGCTAGATTTAGGTCTCAAGATTGACCTCCCAATGCTTCTAAGAACTATATCATAATAGCACTCAAGAATGACCTACCAGTGCTTCCAAGAAGTATATTTGTTAGGGAACTCTAACATAGATACTTAATTCGTCGGGCTACGCTTTGCCACATGAGATCCCTATTCAAAGGGAACTTCTATTTCTTAACTTTGCGCAATCCTATATTCATGGGACTGTCAATAGATCTACGGAGCCCATCTCCTAGAAAGACTGGACATCCCCCTTGCATACAGACTATGCACCCAGGCTATGCACTCACACTCAACTATAAATACACTCCGGCATGTACCTCCAGGACACAGGCTCTTTGCTACCATCTATTCTCTCCACTGGATTCCCCATACTGACTTGAGCGTCGAAGTGTTTATGCCGGGAACACCCCCAACGTCCTCTGATCCTTCTGTTCTAATCTTGCAGGATTCTAGGTGAGATCTTCTCAAGAGTCACCTCAACATTCAATTTGGAGACAACCCTAACAATATCATAATAGCAATTCAGGTTAGATTTTATGGGAATCTAGAACTCGAGTGTACTGTGTTAAAACCAAACTCCGTATATATACATCATATATCACGACTTATACATGCAAGCGGTGAACAGACATCTAATGAGTGATATTCCCAAATACATAATTCTGGCAAATGTATGATCTATTGCATTCAACCAGAGCTTGAATTTATTAATAGCTGCTTTTGTGCACTCATGTGTGCAACCCTAGTTCTCGTGATGGTTGTGAGTCTTGTGACCAGTAAAAGAAGGCATAGCGTTTCAACTTCCCTTCTCGCATTGATGACAGAGCACTCAAAAACGTTGACTGAAGCCGTAGCTCAAACAATAAGGGTAAGAAGAAACGACAGGCAGCGAATTCGGTTTTTTACGAGAGCAATGTCGGAAAAATACCTTGCGAACAGAAATAGGCTGTTGCTGATTTCTGTTGTGGGATTTGCTGGAAATGGGCGGCCGGCGAGGGCAGGGAGGGCTACTGGTGTCGTAGCAGAATAGAAATCAGAGGGGAATTTCTGACCGGCGGCAGAGGCTGTGAGTTTTCCGGTGATGAAGACGAGAGCAGAGGCTTTTGCGTCTACCGGCGATCTGGGCCCTCTGGTTTTCTGCTCATGCCTTAGCTTGCTTGCTCGGCAACGATGGAAAGGGGCGAGAGCGCGAAACAGGGCAGCGATCTAAACGAGGCGGGCGTCGGGCGTCGGGATATTTGGGTTCCGGCAGTGAGATGATGCAACCGGCTGGATTCAAATTTGTCATGCAACCTTTGCATTTTAGGTCCATCAAGGGTATGTGTCCTGCAACGTTTGATAATGCATGAGATTGCGGGTAAAATATAGTAATTGTTTAGATTAATATACCTAGATATTAAAATATCATGAAATTTTATAACCTTATCAATCCATATTAGAATGTCATAGAATATTAGATTAGTATGCTTTGGAGGTGTGTTTTCACAGGTATGGATGTCTGATTACAAACTCGTAGGTTCCACATGGTGGTGCAATTTGGTTGAGTCAACCCTAACCAACTAACCCTAACCTGGGTTTGGTAAATTTTAGGGTTCAGTAAATCAAAACTTGGGTTATATTATTTTTTTAATATAATCATTCAACTTTAAATAACTAATTATAAGTTCTTTTATCTCTTACTTTGCACTCTTAAGGCTTAGTTTCTTGTTTACATAATATTTATTCTTTCATTTATTTACTCAGAATAAATAAAAGGATTTAGTATATTTAAATTTGATTAGATATGGAAGACTCTAGATACTTATTCTTACCATTTATTTATTTTTCATTTAAAAACCTTATATTAAAGCATTCATGATTATTTGTATTGATTAGAAGACTTTATATAAAATTTAAAATTACTTTACTTAAATTTATATTATTTTTAATTTTTTTCAATATATTCTCAACTTATTTTGACCAATGTCGTTAGAACCGATAAATTATTTACATAATATTTTCCTTTTATTTATATACCCAAAATAAAAAAAAGGTTTTAGTATAATTTTCTTAGATATGGAAGACTCTAGATACTTATTCTTACTATTTATTTAATTTTTATTTAAAAACTAATCTTAAAGCATTCATGGTTATTTGTATTGATTAGAAGACTTTATATATTTTTTAAAATTACTTATATATTTTTTTATTTTTTTCAATATATTCCTAACTTATTTTAACCAATGTTATTAGGACCAATAATTGAACCTGCCAATAAACCAGTTTGGTTCGAACTAGCTGGACCATTCATTTAAATCGGTTTGAACTTTTATGTCATTGCGATATAATTATGTTGTCATCAAGTTTTAATAATTTTAAAACTATATAAATATTGAAAAACTTTAATAATATAATAACTATATTATACACCATACAATTATTCTGTAGCCTACGACAACTATAACAAAATATAATAAATTAAAATAAAAAATCATAATTATTATTCATGGATTGCATCAACAAGTTATAATAATTACATAATTATTTAAAGATTCAAGCATAAATAGAGGAGAATGAAATCATGAGCAATATTAAAATAATCTGCATTCGTCTCTTATATATGATAAATTAAAACATTGGATTAGCCTCATAAGGAAATTATTGCTCCTAAATCTATCAGCATCCCCTCCGCTGATCTTTATAAAAGTTAGTCAAATGTATGATACCATCCAACATCACCGCTTCGAGCATAACCAATAACCACATAACCTCACAGATATTTTCAAGGGAAAATTTTTGACCCTAATATAATGTCTTATATATATACAAATGTTATAAATATTCTTTTTACTGTTTGTCACTACTCAACGTTAATTCCATAATTAATAAAAATCAGTTTATTAACAAACAATTCTTCATTACATTATTAGAAAAATTACTTAATTAGTGAAGATAAGCAAATCATCAACTAACAAAACTCCGGTGGTACACGAGTTAATTCTATTTATTCTATTCTGCTCAGAGAAGATGTAAATGAAAAAAGGAATTAAAAGAAAATTTCAACTCTTGAATCTTTTAGGCTTGTTGACTTGAAGGTGACGCTGAGGTATGCAATGCAAGACATCACAGTACATCTTCAATGGTGACTCCTGATTGATTTAAAAATTATAATGACAGAAAATTATAAATAAAAATATAATAATATATTTAACAGGTAAATTTTGATATGCAATAAAAATTATCTTTTTTTTATTCAATCTGCCCCAATATCTTAATTAATTTATAAGTTGTGTAACCTACGAGACAAACAAAATACAAAACTATATGATATCTAAGTAATGAAAGTTATAAAATTCTTCTTTGCATGTGCTTAAATGCTGCTCATTTAAATCATTTCATTGATTACAAAAAATATGGAAGTAATTATCACATAAATTCAATTAAATCATCTTAAATTAAAGCTCGCCCTGGGTCATTTTATTTCTTATTATTTCTTATTTTTTCAGGTTGCATAAGTCTTGCTTCATCCCATTGTGCAAAAAAATGATTTCTAGCCCTCGTTAACGTGCGTGAGGCAAACACCATAAGGGATTCATGAAAACCCATCAACGAAATCCTAAGAAAACCGCAACCAACAAGAATAGCAATTGAATCTGATGGCTGCAGAGCAAGGGCTTTCTCTAATACGTTTCCTCCCCCAAAACGTTCTTTTTGGTTGGAAAAGGTTGGAGGGTTCAGGTACCATAAGAAAGATTAGCATACCCTAGACAGC
>JAYJMB010088667.1:0-19057 GCA_036873735.1 Pouteria campechiana | reverse complement strand
GAGAAAAAGATCTTGATTCAAGTCAACATCCACCATCAGAATTTAAATACTGATCATCGATTCAAGTAAGATTCAATATATATTCTGAATATTCACCATTGGAATAAATTCCTATCTCTCCTTCAGTGTGTGTGTGTGTGTGTGTAGAATTTATAGAAAAAGTGAATAATGTATGATTTATGATGTTTTGATAAGAATTGCATATGGTCATCTATGACTGCGAACCATAACCCATGAATTATAAATGGGGGTTTTGTATCAAAAGGTGATTTTGTTTGGTTTAATTGAATAATAAACTTAAGTAGCATGATTTTATGATGAATTTGATGCTACTTATGGCATGGGCTTACTATATGTAGTTGGGAGTGAAATCCCTAACCCATGTTGATGAGAAACCAACTGATTAGTGATGTTTCTAAGTTGTTTGATAAAATTATTTAGTGAAAAATCATATGTGATGAATTAATCTGATTGTGGCCTATGATTGGCTATAAATGAGGCATATAGAACTTTATATGAATTGGGTATGATCTTGAAATTTATGATTTATTAGTCTTTGTTAGTAAATGGATCATATATGATATGTGTAGGATGGTCTGATATGTGGATGGGAAGCCAAGGATGGAAGGATGGTTCTCATTGAGGTAAGTAGGTGTGCTCGTTTTCAATATATGATTATCCGAATGAATGGGGATAACGTATATCCCATATGCTTGTAAACGGGCATGGATGAAATGGTTGTTAGGGATGGTAGATATCCCATAAAGTTTTATTTTGAATAGGTTGATGGATTGAGAATATATCGTGGTTCTCTTGTATAGAATAAATTGTTGGGATGGTAACTATCCCATGTCTTGCTTGTAAGATGTATAAGCGAATAGGGATAATGGTTAACTCATGATTCTTGTGTTCGTAAGATATGTAAATGGATGTGGAGTGCATGGGATCATAAATAATCCTAGTATCTGTATGTGTTAATATAAATTCTTATGTTTATACTAACTATTGTTATTCTTTTATATGGATGTTTGAATGAAGGGATTGTAAGTATCCCTTGGATTTGAATTACAATATAAGTATATATGAGCATGTATGAGATTTTAAGGGATAAGAACTATTCTAGGATTTTATACTGTTATAGTTTCTTGAATGTATGATTTGGGATATGCGAATGTCCCAAGATGCATGATTTGATATGTTGATTTTGGAATGTGAAATTTAATGTGTAAAATTGTTGTGTAATGAGATTTTGGTATAATATATTGAGATTTTGAATTAAATTTAGTATGACTATGTCTGGATGGCATAGGTGTCATGTATGGGTTATGAAAATGTATTTACTTTGGGATATGATTTGTGATGCCTAATGGATCCCTTGGTGATATATTTTCTTGTTATACACCTACTTACTAAGTTTTCCCAAACTCATCCCCTTTAGTTTATTTTTAGCTGACAGGCGAAGACTGATGTTTGAGAGACAAATTTAAAGACCATTGTTGTATTGGTATAATCTATTAATATGGGAGTTCCTCATTGTATGGATAGGTGAGATTGTGCTTAATATATTTTCAATGTTGTATAAAGTGTATTTTAAAGATCTAATGTTATATAAATGCTTCATGTATATTAGGAAGTATGGGCATGTCATTTGATAAAGGTTATATATGTGTGACTTAGGCATGAGTTGTGTGGTGTATGAGGAGGTTCATTGCCATCATGATGCGACTACCGTTCTAGGTAACTATGGGTAATTTATGGGTGATATGTGAGGATGATTTACTATTATTCATGTTAAATATGTATCATGTTATGTGGAGAATGTTTGTATAGGCATAGATCTTGATATTTCAAAGGAGACTCTACTAGATTTTTGGTAAGATTCTTCTCTAGAATATAAGCTGGTGGCATCCCACATCGGCCCTGGTGTGAGATATGTTAGGCAAGATTGACCAAGATGGTCAAGACGCATAGGGTAGGAGTGTGGGGTGTTACAACATGCCTTTGTTGGCATGAGTGGATATGCTTTTGTTGGCATGATTGGGTATGCCTTTGTTGGCATGAGTGGATATGCCTTTTTTGGCACAAAAATGAGGTTATGTTTATGAAATAAATGACATATAGGATATAGGCAGTGATGCCTTGTGATTATAAATAAGATATATTTGATGTCTTTCTTGGATGTGAATGATAAACCTAGGACTCTTGTGGAGCAGTGAGGGCGGGGTACCACGTGGTGCAATGGTAAAGCTGTTGTGGACGTGACAGGCTTTGTAGCCGGAGTCCAGGGAAGGACCAAGTGTACATCATTAAGGGAAGGGAATATATTAATATTCTAATTGTGAAATAATTGGCCATGTAGAATGTGATAATAATGAATATAAATGAGAATGTCTTGAGAATAAGAAGTGTACAAATTATGCTCTTGAGAGGATGTGGATAGTGAGGCTTGTTGAGTCTAAGTCTTCTACTAAGCTTGATTTTGATGATGCATATAATTAAATAACTAAGTTTTGATGATGCATATAATTAAATAACTAAGTTTTGATGATGAACAAATAAATGAGTGAAGCATTAAGGTACAAACAGGACTTTCCAAGTGATACAACGTTTACATGTCAAAACAGATTAAGGAGAGTAACTGTTAAGTTTAAAGTGTATCATATTAAGACTTCACAGAAAGACATTTAGGGAATGCCCAAGTAAAGATCACTTAATATTAAATCAGAAGTATTAAAAAATACTTCAGAAACAAGTCAGAACCCTTTTAGAGACAAGGTGTAAAGCTCAGTAGTTCAGAAGCATTGCTAAGTCTCCAAAAACACTTTAGAAGTAAAATTTTCTACTTCAGAGAAAGGTTCTGCACATAGAAATTTATCATAAAGAACTTCAGAAATCCTTCCAAGGCTCAGAAAAGCTTCAGAAGTCAAATAATCATGGTATATAATAAGTTTAAAAGAAATATCTACATTCAGAATCTTGTTAGAAGCAATTTAGAATGTGGATCTTGCACTCAGAAGCAACTTAGATGCTCTTCAGAGGCATCTTCAAAGAGACAAGACTTGAGAAGTATATTAGAAATAGAATTCAAGTTTCAAAGATACTTTAGAAATTTTTTAGAAGCTAAAATATGACCATTAACAATGTTAGAAACTAAGATTAGCCTTCAAAAAATCTAAGAGTTTTCAGCCAAGAACAATTCAAATTTTATCTTGTTCCAAAAGTTCTGAAGAGGTGCTTCAAAAACTCTAATAGATGGTGGATCTAACAGTAACTTACAATACATCAATGTTAGAATTTCTAAAGACTTATCTCAGAATTTATGAAGCCAGACAATATGTAAAAAGTACTAAACTTATCAAAAGTTTAAAAATTGTAAAAATTTACAATGACTATAATGTCCTCCATAACTTATAAAAGTATGATTAAAACAACATGCAAAATAATAAAAAAATAAAGAAAAAGAGAAATTTTTGACTCAAGCATTTACAAGAGCATTCAACATCTTCTTCCATTATTCAACTCCAACCACTTCAACATTGTCAAAGCACTCAAAGTCAAATCTGTTTCACTTTCATGGAGTTTGATACATACATCCTTATTGTTTACTTTGTTCATTTATTTAAGTTTTTAATTTCTATACAAATTTGCCTAAGTAAGAGGAACTAATCTGTAGATTTCTTTTAGTATCTGTTAAAGCAAGCAGGGTGCTTGCTGTTTATTTATTAAGAAAATCAAGTAGAAGGACTTACTAAAAGTATACAAATTGGTTGGTGAACTTTGAAAACCAGCGAGTTGGTTGGTGAATTTGGAAAACCAATGTGTTTTTGATTAGGTTGATCAAAGTGTTAGTGGAACATGGGATTAGCAGAGGAGAATGACTCAGAGAAGTAGAGTAATAACCCAGTCAGGGCCAAACTACTGTAAAATCTTGTGTATATATTCTGTGAAAGTTATTTCCTTTTATTTTAAGCACATTTCTCAATTTTTTGGCCAAAACTTTTGAAAGCTCAATGATAAGCTTCATAGTCAGGAGTCTAGGGAGGGACCAAGTGTACATCATTAAGGGAAGGGAATGTATGGATATTCTAATTGTGAAATAATTGGCCATGGTAGAATGTGATAATAATGAATATAAATGAGAATGTCTTGAGAATAAGACAATGTACAAATTATGCTCTTGAGAGGATGTGGATAGTGAGGCTAGATAAGAGCCCGATGATAAGCACTTGTGCATCCTGAATATTGAACTATGTTAAGTTGTCATGAACTATCATTTGTCATGAAATTGCATATGTTCATTTTTCCTACCTACTGAGTTTGCCCAAACTCACCCCATTGTATTCATAGTTTTTAGTTCACAGGTCTGAAGACAGAGCCCAACATGGGGTTAGGGCCTAGGACATGGATAAGATGTAAACTGCATGCTGGCGTGATAACTTTGGATGAAGAAATTCCCTTTTCATATGTGAAGTAATATATAAGTTGTAAATTTAAAAGTTTCAAACTTTATATGTGTTGGGCATGTATAACTAACTCAAGTATACTAACATATCATGATAATGGAAATGTGTAGATGCATGCTAGTATTACCATTTGTCATCACAGTGCGACCTCCATTTCTAGGATATGTGGGGGTATAATTTTATGGTGAAAATGATATTCATATATGTGTGCGATCATATGGAGGGTGTTATATTGGTATGGAAGCTAAGAATTCAAGGAGACTATGTAAAGTTACTCTTAAATTGCCGTTGGTAGTGCCCTGAAAGTGGAGTGTTATAATCTTCTACTTCGGTTTCTATCCTATTTTGAACTTATTTTTTTCTTGGAAATCCCTAAACACTTCAAGGGCAAGTTTCCTTCTCCCCAGTAAAATTGTCTGACATATGTTTTGTAGCAAAAGTTTTAGAATCTAGGAAATTCACATCTAGCTAAGAAATTGGATGCTCTTGATGAAGACAATGTTCACCCAAGTAGAAGTCTAAACACACTGTAATTTAGTCTTTCATCCTCTGCTATGTACTATTGATCCCTAGCTAGATGGTAGCTCAAGATGGGGGTGGTGAATTGAGCTTTCAAAAATTTTGGCCAATGACTTGAGAGATGCGCTTAAAATAACAGAAAGTAAAACTTATAACACATATTCTTAACATTTTTACTATGGTTCAGCCCTTCCTAGATTCCTACTCTACTTCTCTTAGTTAGTCTCCTTTACTAAACTCAGGTTCCACTAAACACTTGTTGGTTTTACAAGCTCAATAACAACTTACTAATTTTTCAAGCTCACCAAAAACTTTCACACATTGCTTTCCAAGCTCACCAACTAAATTATATACATTGGTTTTTGAAGCTTACCAACTAACTTACTAGTTTTCCAAGCTAACTAGAAACTTTTACAAACTGTTGGTTTTCATAACTTACCAACTATCTCATTGATTTTCCAAATGGAAATATTCTAGATGAATGCCTCTTAATTAGACTGATTTGTACAAAAATTAAAACTCAAATGAATGAACAAAATATGCAATAAGATCAAAATTATCAAACTTCTTTTGAGGTTGATGCAGATCTGGCTTTGAATACTTTGGCAGAATTTTAGTAGTTGGAATTGAACAATGGAAGATCTTGAATGCTCTTTTTGAATTCTCGAATCAAATGATTTTAGTGTCTTCTCAGATATTTTTATGTGTTTCTTTAATCATCTTTTTATAGGCTTTGAGAAGATTTTAACGTTGCAAATTTTAGCATCATTTTCAAATTGTTAGGTAAAATTGGTAACGAATTTTTGCACTTTATTTGGCTCCAAAATTTCTAAGTTAAGTACCCAGAACTTTTGATGTTCAATCCATCACTTATTAGAACTTCTGAGGTAGTTCCACAGAATTTCTTGTAGATTCCCATAGGATGGCTTAACCCAAGAGGGGAGGGGTTAAATTGATAAATAAAAAATCATTGCTTAACCCTTGTTGGATCATTTCCCTCTTTTCATGCGTGTGTGTGGTATGACATGGTATGAATAATAGAACAATAGAGAGCAAAAAAATAAAACAAACACATACACACAAGTCGATTTTTATAATGGTTCAGAACCCTATCCCTACATCCACTCTTCCAAGGATACCAACTCATTGTGCCTTGGGTTCCATTATAACCCACACAATGGAATACATAAGTGTTTCCAACACTTCTTCTGGATTCCAGCTCCAGGGGGCATACACAAATGTCCCCGACACTTCTTCTAATTTTATGAGTTCACCAGGATACTCACTAGTTTCAAAGATCACTAGGAAACTTGTTAATTTTTTTAAGCTCACCAACAACTTATACAATGTGGTTTTCATGAGCTTACCACAAACTCTCTAGTTTCAAGTTTACTAAAAAACTGACACTTTACAAAGTGTTACAATGAAGCACAAGGGAAGATTTGATCTCACTCTCAGCTCTATGTAATACAAAAATATCTTCCCATAATGTAAAGATAATGGCCATAAGGATATGAAGGTTTAAGCTTAAGAAAGATAGATGACAGTTTAAGCTCTTGGCCATGGGTGGAAGGATTTGCATAAAGTTGAGCATATTTGAAATGGGTTTCTTCTCCACTTTCAAATCATCCCACTTCTTGTCTTTAAATAACTTCTTCAAAATCTTGACCATTATACAAAATGAGATCCTTGAATGTAGAGACGAAAGTAGCATTGAATGAATAATACTGTTTGAGTTTTCTACTGTTGAAGTCCAGGTCTTTTTGTTTTGTCTCGAGCTACTGCAATGCCAATCAGAGAGGAGGATGAGCTATGATAAATGTGTTTCTCGTTTAACTCATCACAGCCTTAAAAAACTTGCAATGCCGCTTATTGCCAGAAATGGTGACTGGTGTAAGTCTGCATAATGATGGCTTGAATACAAATGTTATTTGCATATGTAGTCACACAAATGATTTGCCTCTAACACGTCATGGCCTCTTGCTGTCTACATTAGTCTACCATAAGTTGCAGACGGATTCTTCAATGGTTTGTTTGTAAGTTGAACTTCTATAAGAATGATTTTGTCTATTAAGTAGCAGGCAAACTTTGATGCATATGAAGTTATACCAACTAATAGACAAACACTTTTGTGTTTACCACAATTCCTCCAGAAGATTATCTGTTGATCGATCCTTTGTGTATAAGCTTTGTCTATTGAAAATAATAGACTGACTTTGAATGATGCTGACAAAGATGAGTTGATCGATTGACAAATAGTTCCCTTAATACGAACAGATGAAGTAAGATATGCTTCCTTTGTTCTTCATCATCTATTGAGGTGATAGATGAAGTTCGCTCAGTCTTGCACTAAAAAAAAGTATAATTTTCATCTTTTGTTCCTTGTTGTCTGTTGAAAGTGTTAGATGAAGCTTACTTCAATTTACTCAAACAGTTGAAGTTTGGCATTCACCTGGTGTAAGCGATAGATGAAGCATGTTCTATTTAGTCTTAGATAGAATACTTTGCACGTCGAATTTGTTTACCGTAAGTTGTAGACGATCGTACCTTTGTTTGTTGTAGCCCATTTTGATCTAAGTATCTCATTGTCTGTTCAGCTTCGTCTATGCTCACTATGCGGCATCTTCATCGTCTTCTACTTTGGTTGAACTTTGTCTATTATAACAAACAACCTTTTGATCCGAAGATAAGGTAGAGTTCTTTAACTTTTCTACACACTTCAAGCAACAGAAGGTGTATGTTTTAGCAACTTTCTTGGTTCTTCAATCTTGATCTATTTGTCTTGTCTCAGTTGAAGTTGCACTCCCTTTTATATTTATATTGCCATTTTGTCCTCAGATGAATTCAATCTTCTTACGTTTTCTATTGTTATCTAGGTGGCAATTATCTTTGTTCTTCCTCTATCTAAGTATTTGATGGAGCTTCTCCTTCTTTCTTTATCTCAGATAGCTTTATTTGGTCAGTGCAGATAGTTCAAATTTTCTCGAGCAGTGTTATGCTTCTTCGACCATGGCTGCATCTTTAACTCCTTTGTCTGCCAAGCCTTGAGTTGCTTTTTCATCATTGTGTTTTGTCTTTGGATAGACTTTGATCAGATCAGGTACAAGTGGTCTAAATTTCTTGAATGTAATTTGAGCTTTCTAATCATGGCTTCTTCTTCAACTTCATGTTTTGCATTTGTCTATTGATGTTTTCTCATTGAGGTTGACAAACAATGCAAGCTTGTTATAGCACACTTTCGAAGCCTTGTTTTTCTCCTATGCTTATATTCATGGAAGCTTTCTATAACCTTTCTTATTGCTTGTCTACTGCTTTCTTCTTCTTCTTCCACAATTTTCATCACTTTAGCTCCTTTGGAACGTAGCAAATTGTTGTGGCAGTTTATTGCAGATGATCATTATCTTGCACTTGAACATTTATCCACTTGCTATCTTGTTAGCTTTCATATATATAATATCAGAATATATTTTATCCTCATGTGATTAAATCATTTTGTAAAGCAAGAATTATATACATTTCCATTAAATGCACAATATGAAAGCTTAAGTAATTATGGTGCATAGTATTTATTTAGTAAGTTTACCATAAAATAAAGATTGCATGCTTGTTTAATTAATTATTCATTTGTTATTTATTTATAACCATATATATGATTAGTAGAGATTCAAGCATATAGGTTTAATACTTTAATACAAGTTTTGTTATCATCAAAATCATATATAATATGATCCTAACATTTATATGATAAGTGTTTTATTGGTAGTATTCTCTCAGAATTTTTGTGTGTTGATTTTTCCATCAGCAGTCATATTCTGAACTTCTGAGAGACTTCTGAGATACCTATGAAAATTGGATTTTTGCTTTTCATATGTTTCTTTGATTCTTGCCTTCTTAAAAATGTCTTTGAGAAAGCTTCTGAGTTGCTCCTAAGGATCTTCTGAGTATTGTGTCAGCATTCTAAGTTGCTTCTGACAAGCTTCTAATTGTGGATTTTTCTTCTAAGTTAACTCTGAGTATTAAACTCAATATCTGACTTATTGACCTTTTTAGTTTACTTTTGACATTCTTCTATCTTATTTCTGAAAGTCTTCTGAGAAGATTTTGACTTCATAATTTTCTTTTGAAATATTTTTGTATGTCCATTATCAGTCTTCAGAAATATTTCAAAAACTTGTAATTATTTCTGAGGTTCTTTTGAATAACTTCTGAGAGCAGAAAGTTTCTCTATTTAACTTCTGACCTATTTAAGCAATATTGAGAAAGCTTTTGCATGACCTCTGTAGTGCAATATTGCTATGGTTTGATTATGAGGAGGTTCATATCTATCTTTGACGTGGTTTTGAGATACGGCTGATTGCTTCCGAATTCTTTTGAGTACCACATTATATTTTTTATGGGGTTCTAACGTAGTTTTGGATGAGATTCTGAGCTGTTTCTTGAATACTTCTTAACTTTTGATCTTCACGCCATGTTTTTGAACAGATTCTAATTAACTTCTGAATGATTTCTAAATAATTTTATTTGAGCATTCCTTTTTAAACTATCTTCCTTTGAAGGGTTAATATAATAATTTTACAATTAACATATTTTATTACTTGTAGTTATTCTCCTTAATCTGTTTTGATATATAAATGTTGCAATACTTAGAAAGTAACATATTAGTACCTTAATTCTTCACTCATTTTTTTGTTCATCATCAAAACTAAGTTATTTAATGACATTCATCATAAAAATCAAGCTTAGTAAAGGGGTTAGACTTAACATTTGTATGTATATGTCTCCTATTTAAGGTAAATAGGAAATCTTATTCACATCTGGCCAAGAAATTGGATGCTTTTGATAAAGACAATGTTCCCCAAGTGGAAGTAAAACACACTGTAAGTTAGTCTTTCATCCTCTACTATGTACTTCAATTGTATTGGTAGTATGATGAAGTTTAGAAGTATTTCACACTTCACACTAAAACAAAGACAAACTTATCTAATATTTAGGTGTTTAATTTATCTATTTGTTAAATATTCTCAACAAAATTTTCAAACTTTTTATTAAGCAATATTGTAATATTGCTAGAACTCAACCATTGCAATCCACAATTTTTGTAGGCCAAAGAAGAGAGTGAGTTGCCTTGTTATACGATATTAAAACCACATGCGTCCACACCCATATGTCGGGGTGATTAAGTGTGGTGCTTTGGGAGAGTAGTTTTCTAATTAGTTTAGGGTTCTGAGGATAAGTTCTTTATAAATAGAAAACTCCTTTTCCTACATAAGCTCTCAAGAAGTGAAACCCTCAAATGTCCAAGCATCTCCTACTCCCCCCAAAAGTTAGGGCATTCTCTAGGTTCCAATCAAAGTTCTCTAGGTTCATCATCATAATCCTTGGGATTTGGAATGTGCTTTTTGTTGCAGACTATGGTAGCCTGCACTTAATCTAAGGAAGTCTTCCACAGATCTATTTGGTTGTAATCACATCAAGATCAAGGAGGTAAGTCTTCTATTCTCGATCCTTCAATACCATATGTTGATATATTTGATGAATTATTTTTTCCTTCATTGGTATCAGAGCCTTCTATGTATGTGATTCACCTAGATTTAAATTTGCTTTAAATCTCTTTCTAAAAAGAAATTCATGAAATTTGTTTTCATCATTATTTTTTTAGGCATTTTAGATTGATAATTTTAATCCCTAAAAAGATAAATTGATATTCCAAGGGATAAAAATATTTATTTGCTTCTTTTAATATTGAGATTAAAAGTGATTGGATTTAGCGTGATGAGTTCATGTTAATTATTTTTTTTTTGGTATAGAAAATAAAGGATTTAATTCAAAACCCTAACTATTTAGCATACATGCCATATTTTTTGCGTGAATGTATGGTGTTAACAAGGATTGCTTTGTTTTTTTTTTTCTTTTATTATTCACATGTAGGCACATAGTCCTTGTTCATGCAATTGCACCACATGAACACCCTAGCCATGTCTCCCTAGTCATGCTAGAATCAGCATTGCCACCATCCACACTACACTCCCCATGGAAATCTGCATGTAACATGGCCAAATGGGTGACCATAAGATTTCAGTTAAAAGAGTTGGAGTCTATAGCCCATTGTTTCAGCATTAGTGTTGGACGAATTTCTAGTGGTAGAGAGAAAATTAGACTGTCTAATTTTCTCTTCCTTGGACAGTGCTGCTAGGTAGAAATGCAATAATCTATGTTATATTGGGATTAGTGCATGAATTGGGATTTTCATGAAATCCCTTTTCTCTTATTGGTGTAAAATGTGAAAAGGAATATGAACACTGTAAATTACTATTATGCAATGTTGACTCACTATTATGTAATATTTGAATACTATTTAGAAACTGTTTGATACTATTTAACACTATTAACACACTATTTATCACTGTTCATGAGCTATTTAGCACTATTTGATAATATTTTTCATTGTTTAACTATTATTCATGCACTATTATGCACTTTGATTGCATTATTCTGAGGACACTGTCCAGCATAGCACTATTCAAGCACAAGTTATTTTGGATGAGATCTATGGCCCTAGAACTTGGATTTTGGTCATTAAATAGTCATTTTCTATTTTTCTGGATGTTCTGGATTCAATGGATGGAACAGTTACCAAAAACATGGCCATATTATGGGATGTTTGTGAACAGCTATGAAATGGACATTTTTTTTATTGATTATTGATTTCATCCAGTGAAAGCATGTTGTATTCATATCTTATACTGTGTGTATATATGCATGTGTTGTATGTTAATTATTTTTTATTCTTTGCTTGTTTTTTAATACATTAGTTATATGTTAATTATGTTGAGTGTATAATTATGTGGAACATTCTCATTTGTTTTAGATGCTTTATTTTTTACTTTATTATAAGAGATGATTAATGAGCATAACATTTTTTTTATTTTGTCATTTAGAAAGGAATTTAGAAGTCTTTAATTATATGAGAATGTTATGTTTAAGAAATATTAGGCTAAGGCTAAATATTTTTTCTCTCCTTTTGCAATAATTGTAGATGGCCACGAAAAGTTTCCTAACTGATCTTGTAAAAGGTGAAAGATTGAATGGGAATAACTTTGATATATGGCATAGGAAGGTTCAATACCTTCTCCATGGCTAGGACTGCTTGGTCATCTAATCTAGGTTATGGAACCTCTGCAGAGGGTAATACAGCATAGCACAAACATGACAAGGAAGCCTATGATAACTGGGTTAAAAGAGACCAATAGCTAAGTTCTCGATGCTTGCTTGCATGGACAACATTTTGATTTGGGAATTTGAGAAATTTTCAACTACCAAGGAAATAGGGGATCAATTACATATTCATTTTGGGGGTACCTCATAATCTAAGTTGTGTATCTTAACGATGAAGTACAATCAATATAAACTAAACCCCAAACATAGCATGACTGAGCATATTACTGAAATGTCTAACATGGCAAGAGAAATAGCATCAGCTAGGGTAGAACTCTCATCGGCTCAATAGATTATGCAAATCATATGTTCTTTACCTGATCCTGAGTGGACCCAGGTTAAGTTGAGACCCACTTATAATGAGAGTATCAAGACAATTGCAGATATTTCCAGGTATTAGGAACTGGAAGTGGAGCGCATTCAGGCGAGTTGCCCTACTGTAATGATTACCTCATCTTCCTCTTAACGCAAGGGTCGTGGACCCTAGCATAAAAGCAAGAATGGAGGAAATCAAGGGGGTTTGATGCCTAGAGGCAAATGGTCAAAGAAGTCCACGTAGAAAGAATAAATCCAAACTAAAATGCTACAACTACGATGAGAAAGGTCACTTCGTTAATGAGTGCAGTGCACCAAAGAAGGTATATCCTAACCTTGGTGGTCTGATATTTGTTTGTTCACATATGTTTGTGACTCACTCTCCTTCTGCTTAGATTGTAGATACGGGTGCAACCAAGTACATAGCTGCTAATAGAGCAAAATTTTTAGACTATCATGATCTTTTAAAGGGCACAAGATATGTTACTATGGGGAATGGAGTGCAAGAAGAAGTTCTTGGAGTTAGATCATATCAACTTAACTTGTGTAATGGGCTTATGTTGCTCCTACATGATGTACTTCATGCACCTTCTATTCAATGTAGTTTATTTCAATTAGACAGTCAATTAGTTTTGGATATTTTTTCTTATTTGATATTAATGGTTTGTCTATTTACTTTGATAGAACTTTTTTTTGTCAAGGAATAATGAGTAATGAGTTCTTTTTGTTAGAATTAGACTCAAAATGTTTTGGCAAAGTAAATGTAGCAATAAGTACATATTCCTCTTCATCTTCTGATATTATTTCTAAATTTGTAAAATGGCATACTAGACTAGGACACATTGGCTATTAAAGAATGTTCTATGTAGCTAGAAATGGATCGTTGAGTTTGCTTTCCAAAATTGAACTTCCTCTTTGTGAGCCATGCATAATAGGAAAAGCATTTAGGAAGCCTTTTGGTAGGGCTACAAGAGTTCTAAATCCTTTAAATTTGATTCATTCTAATATTTGTAGTCTTATTAATGTGAGATCTATAAATAGTGCATGTTATTTTATCATGTTCATTGATGATTTCTCATGATATGTATACACATTTCTTTTATCTCATTGTTCTGAGGCTTTTGAGTGCTTCAAATGCTTTGTGTGGAAGTTAAGAATCAAAAAATCTCTCACCTTAAGGTTCTCCAAACTGATAGGGGGAAAGAGTATCTATCTAATCAATTTAGAAAATATTGTGAGATGAAAGGGATCAAGCGATAATTAATGATTCCATACATCCCACAATAAAATGGTGTTACAGAATAAAGGAATTAAACCCTTTTAAACATGGTTAGGTCCATAATGACGTAGGCTAATCTTTTATTTAAGTTCTAGGGAGATGCGCTCATGACAACCACTTATGTCTTGAACCATGTGCCTTAAAAATCAGTTCCAACCACTCCATATGAGTTGTGGAATGGTGTAAGACCGAATTTGAATAACCTAAGGCAATGGGATTGTGCCAAATATGTTCACAACATGTCACATAAATATGAAAAATTGGGCCCTAGGTCTTATAAATGTATTTTTATAAGATACCCTGAACATTCAAAAGGGTATGTGATGTATGGTGAACATCCAAATAGAGGAATGACTAAAATTGATGCAAGAGATGTGGATTTTCCCACTATTGGTGAAATTAAAGTTGATCTTCATTTACATGAGTTGGTGATCAATTTGACAACCCATCCTCATCACATATACATGATAAGGAACTCCCAATAGTTTCTTACATGGTAAGAAATAGTGGGAGTAGTTCATTACAAGATGAACTTGGAGTGTTAGATAACCCTAAGAACCTTGGATTGAGGAGAAGTGCTCAACAAAATGTTCCTCATAGGCATTTTTGAGATCGAGGGTGAGTTCTTAATGAACCTGGCTAGTGTAGATCTTCAGGATCCAACCACTTATGTTGAAGCTTTAGCATCACCTGATTCAAGAAAATGGCTTGAAGCTATGCAAGAGGAAATTGACTCCATGGCTAAGAATCATGTTTGGGAGTTAATAAACTTACCACTAGGGTGTAAACCAGTTGGTAAATCCAATGGTTCCATTGATAAGTTCAAGGCAAGATTAGTAGTTAAGGGATACATTTGGCTAGAGGGTGTAGATTATGATGAGTCATTTTCTCCTGTGGTGAGATTCACTTCACTTTGTCTCATTTTGGCCATAGTAGTTCATCTAGATTTGGAATTATTTTAAATGGATGTTAAGAAAGCATTTCTTAAGGGAGAACTAGATGAGGAGAATTACATGGATTAGTCTGAGGGTTTTCAGATCAAAGTGGAAAGTCACAAGGTTTGTCACTTGAAATATTCTATATATGGTCTGAAATAATTATCTAGGCAGAGGTACATTCATTTTCAAGAAACTATTTTGACTTTGGATTTCTCGATAATAGACAATGACCATTATATGTATGTCAAAAAGATAGAGAATAAGATTCTCATTCTTACATTATATATTGATGATATACTTTTGGCTGGAAATGATATGGAAATGTTAAATGCAACTAAAGATAAGCTTTCCTCTATCTTTGAGATGAAGGATTTGGGACCAGCTGAGTTTATATTAGGTGCCTAGGTCATTCATGATCGATCTAAAAGACTCCTTGCTTTGTCGCAAGAAACCTACATTAGGAATATTTTAGAAAGATTTTGAATGCATAATAGTAAGCCTGTTGATACCCCCATTCATAAGGGTTTTGTGCTTAGTGTTGAACAGTGTCCTACGACTAAGGAAGAAATAGAAAGGATGGCTAACATTTCATACACTAGTGCAGTTGGTAGTTTAATGTATGTTATGTTGTGTACAAGACCTGATCTGGCCCATGCAGTTAGTGAGGTTAGTCATTATCAAAGTAACCCTGGATCTACCATGGGACAACAGTTAAAAGGATCTTTCACTATCTCCAAGGAATGGTAGATTTAGTTTTGGATTATCATGGTGGAAATCTTCAGTCATATGATTTCACCAATGCTAATGGGTTTACTGATAGAGATAGACATAATCCTGTATTGGCTTATGCATTTTTCCTTAGAGGTGGGACAATTTTGTGGCAAGGCAAGATGGTGAATTTAGTTTCATTATCTATGATGGAGTCAAAGTTTGTAGCCTATATAGTAGCAGTACAGGAGGCCATTTGGTTAAGGAGATTCTTAGGGAGTCTTGACATTATGGAGTATGCAAATGAAGTTGTTACTATCAACTATGATAACATAGCTGCTATCGCATATGCCAAGAATCTGAAATACCATAGCAGGACAAAGCATATAGACATCCAGCTCCACTTCATATATAATTATATTGGAAAAGGTCATGTGGTTTTAGAGTATATCACAATGGGTGATATGGTTGTGGACCCACTCACCAAGCCTATTCTAGGATATTTATTCCATAAGCATATTAATACTTTGGGATTAAAGCACATTTAGGTGCAAATGATAAGTTCACTACTTACTCTAATAGTTATTGTATTAGTTACTTTTGTCTTTTAACATCTTATGGATGACATTGTATTACTTTGATGCATTTACAGAAATAATATGAGATTCATTTTCTTTTATTCTATTGTATGCATGCCTTATTACTTTGTGTATTATCTATGTGATAGACCATATTTCAATAATAATAGCCACTAGGCATGATGATCATCTCTCTCACACAAGTGATCTCCCTATGCTTGAGTAGCAGGTAAGTTAAGACTCTAGATGCATCGCTTTTGATCATGTTCACAAGTGATGGCCTTTATGTAAGGATCATTCTATAATTTTATGAGTCACCTCTAATGAAAAGAGATGAGACTACTGGATTAATCTAATGTAGAGAATTTCCACACCTCTTTGTAGCCTAGGACAACTGGGCGCAAGTTAGACAATAAGATGTTTATGTAACAACTATCTTAAAAAATGAGCAGGTCAGATCTGAGTGAGAGCATCTGGACAAGATCTGTATGGTGTTTATGTTTGGTCCCATGTAGATGAATAGCTCAAGAGGGGAGGGGTGAATTGAGCATATAAAAATTATGGCTAAATAAAACTTGATGAGCTAAGAGGAAGTAGTGATACAGTACATATGTGTAATTTTCACGTTTGGTTGTATGGCTGCTTCACTTCCAAGTTCAACTTCTCTTAGCTAATTCTATGACAAAGAGGTTACTACCAATGTGTATGTGTGTGTGATGATGATGTGAGTGATAAACTTATGCTTAATGAAGTAATGAAGGATATAAAACAATTACATAAGCAACTAATGAAAATAGTGGAGTACATGAAAGATAAAGCAAGCAAGCATACACACACAGAGACAAGTCAATTTTTATAGTGATTTGAGAACTCCATCCCTACATCCACTCTTCCAAGAGCACCAACTCATCATGCCTTGGGTTTCACTATATCCCATATAATGGAAGTACACTAGTGTCCTCGACACTCTTCTAGATTCAAGCTCTAGGGGGTGTGAACAAGTGTTCCGGACACTTCTTCTAGATTCCAGCTCTAGGGGTCATAAACAAGTGTCCCAACATTTCTTTTGGTTTTACAAGTTCACCAGGAAACTTAGTAGTTACAAAGATCACCAGCAAACTTGTTGGTTTTCCTAAGCTCATCATAAATTCACATAGCTAATTTGACAATGTTGAACATATTACCTAGCTTGATTTTGATGAATAACATTCTTAACCAGGTATGTTTTGATGATGAACAAAGACATAAGTGAAATATTAAGGTACTAATAATCTATTCTCAAGTATGTTGCAAAAATATTAACTCATACTCAACTTGAGAATAACATTCATGATGACAAAAGGAAGATAAAAAGTAAATGCTCTTTTAAAATTAAGTATATAAATTTTGTATATACTTAAAATAAGAAAATAGAAATTCTAAAGTCTTGAAGACACCCTTCAGAGCCAACATTAACAATCTCAGAGTTATCTCAACATGCTTTAGAGTAAAATGGAAAGTGTTACAATCATCACAATGCACTTTGGAGTTAATCAAGAAACTTCGAAGTAGTCACAACATGTTTCAGAGTAAATTGAAGAGCTTCGGAGCTGTCATAGTGAAGCTTCGAACAAGTCATAGCATACGTCAGAGTCTTCACAACAAGATTCAGAGTAAAATGAAATAAAACACTTAGTAGTCGTTACAAGTATGTTTCGGAGTAGATAGACAAGCTTCAAAGATAATTGGAAAGCTTCAGAGATAATTGGAAAGCTTCGAAGAAAGCCCAAGACAAGCTTTGGAATCCTCACAGCATGTTTTGGAATTGTCACAAGCACACTTTGGAGTCTTTTTCAAAGCTTCGAACAAGTCACAGTGTACTTTGGAATAATCAAGAAAGCTTCAGAATCATCAAGTATGCTTTGAAGTAGTCATAGAAGTTTCGGATTTGTCACAGTACACTTCAAAAATAATAGGACAAGCTTCAGAGTTAATCAACTATGCTTTAGAATAAATAGATATGCTTTAGAGAACTTAGAGTTATGTTTTGGAGTAAATTCGAACAAGCTTCGGAGTAAATAGACCTACTTTGGAGTCCTTAAAGCCTCACTTCGGAGACAATGACCAAGTTTTGGAGATATGAAACAATACTTCAGAGTCATCTTTCTAAAGCATTAAAAGTTTAGAAAATCCAAACTTGTTTTATAAAGGATTATTGCAACTAAGAAGGCTTACTATTAGCTTTGAGAATCTGAAGAAAAATAAATCAAGTCAACCAAAATCATTCAAGACATCAATTATTCACTCGTCTCTTTGGAGTAACTAAAGAAGTAACTTTGGAACACCCATGACGAAAGTGAATGTTGAGAAAAGTCAGCAACAGAGTAGCAGACTAATACCAGAATGCAACAAAGTCTCTCTCAACCTATAAAAGAAAGATTCAAAAGCAAAAAAAATATCTTGAATATCATTGATCATTGCTGAAAATATGAAGAGCATTCAAAATCTTCCTTCAAAGTTCAACTCCAATAGCTACATCTCTGTCAAAAGCTCTCAAAGTCTAAATCACTTCTCAATCAAGGAGTTTGAATCTTTTACTCTCACTACTTATTCATTTATTGAAAGTTCAGAATTTTATGTACAAATCTACCTAAGTAAGAGATATCAATCTATACACTTCATTTTAGTGTTTGGAACGCAAGCAGAGTACTTAGTGTTTATGTATTGAAATAAGCAAGTAGGGAACTTGCTGAAAGGGTATAAGTTTGTTGGTGAGCTTTAAAAACCAACAAGTTGTGAAAGTTTCTGGTTAGCTTGGAAAACCAGTGAGTTGGTTGCTGAGCTTGTTATAAAACCAACATGTATTTGATTAGGTTGATCAAGGTATTAGTAGAACCTGAGTTTAGTAGAGGAGACTGACTCAGAGAAGTAGAGTAGGAACCCAGAAAGGGTTGAACCATTATAAAAATCATATGTTGTGTGTTGTGCAATTTGTTTTACTTATTCATTTAGCACTTTAATTATTTGATTTGGCCAAAAAGTTTCAAAGCTCAATTTACCTCC
>JAYJMB010088666.1:7647-19060 GCA_036873735.1 Pouteria campechiana | reverse complement strand
TTGCCCAGGTTGAATGCTCATCTCGACAACTCTAATACCTTTGACTCACACAGATTCCAGTGTCGCCAGCCATCGTCTGAACCTTCAGAAGCATCCGACCATCCCTCCGATGTCAGCAAAAGTCGTGGTCAAAGATCTCATTGGGTGTTGAAACCCGCTGGTTCGTTCGTGTGTCGACTGAAGAAGACGACCAAGTTTTGAGATTTTTGGATTCTTGCAAATAGAACCCCCTTGATTCTTCTACTTAAAACTAAATACCTTTATTGGAATTTTAGTTCAACCCTTCTCCTGAACTTTTACAAAACAGACCCTTGAAATTTTGCATAACAGCCCTACCTATCCAGAAATTTGCAACATAGTTCCCTTATTTTAGAAATTGTAGAAACATCCCTACCTTGCTGAAATTCCAGAAAAATCCCTGCCTTTGCTGGAAATTGCACAAAACCTAATTTCTTTAAAATTTTTAGCAAGCCCTTTATTTCAAAAATTGCACTTTGGTATACAGTTACTCTACAAAGATTGTTAGGGCCTCTTAAAGGGTACATTTCTTTCACTTAAACTTGAATTAAACTTTTATCTGTTGGTCAAGTTAAGATCCTTTTTATTTTGCTTGCTTTGGTGATTTATTTAGCGTCTCTAAGTTAATTACTTGGTATGAATTTTATATTGTTGTAACACATATCTTTATGTTTTGAATTGCATCATCCATTCATCCAGAGCCACTTGTGTTGAGTCCATCTGGGTACCAATACATAATTTGCAAGCACAGTTGAGAAATTGTCCCAAACTTGTGATCACCTCAATGAAAAATATGATTCCTTAGTTCAAAAATGTGAGAACATATCCATAGGACAAGCCAACTTAACTGAGTCCTTGTCTCAAATTCAAAAACCAGATTCAAATGCAGTTAGAAGTCCAAACTTAGTCTATACTCAAACTTCTAGGCAAACGTCCTATCGAAAAGTCAGTGGTAAATTTTTCAGAACTTAATATAGGTTAAATTTCTCCCAGTGGGCATAATCAGAATTCTGTAAGACCACATTGTTGGTTCCCATGAGATAACTTAACCCAAAAGGGGAGGGTGAATTGGGTTTATAAAAAATTATTGTTCAACCCCTGTGAAATCAATTTTCCTCTTTTCTTGTATGTGTGCTATGCAATATAAGATAAATAGTAATGCAATAAGGTGCACAAAAAGTATATCAATCAAACACACAAACGCCACGATTTTTATAGTGGTTTGAGCATGCCTTCCCTATACCTATATCTACTCTTCCAAGAGTACACTCTCCTTGTGTCTTAGTATCCACTATATCCAATAATAGAAATACAAGTAGTGCTCCTAGCACTCTTCTAGATTTCACCTTTAGGGGGCATAAACATAGTGCTCTCAGCACTCTTCTGGATTCCAGCTCTTTGGGGCATAAATATAGTGCTCCCAACACTCATCTGAATTCCAACTCTAAGGGGTATAAATATAGTGCTCACAATACTCATCTGGATTTTAACTCCAGGGGCATAAACATAGTGCTCCTAGCACTCATTTGGATTCCAGCTCCAGGGGGCTTAACTTTGGTTTCGTGAGCTAACTAGAAACTCTACCTTTGCAGGTATTTTGTGTACAATGATGTGCCTCTATCTAAGCTTATGAGTATATATAGTTAAAGCACGAATACAAATGATAAAACAATCAGCACATTACAGTAATTTCAAACTCCCTTGAGATAGTGTTGATGTAGCCATGAAGCTCTTCAATCTTGGCAACACTTGGAGTGAAAACACTTGGAGAACTTGAATGGGGTTTCTTATTGTTTGATTCTCCTTTGTCATTTATCACCCTCAAGCTCTTTATTTCTTGATAATCTTTGGGAAGACTTGATTCTTGAATAACTCCTTGTAGCATGAAAGATCTTCCTTGGAAGAAGTAGGCCTTGAATGGATAAAAAGTAGAAGCTCTTAAATGATATTTGAAGGTTTAAACTCATGGCCTAGGTTGCAAAGATTTGTGGAAGGTTTAAAGCTCAATCCCCGTGCTTCTTCAACCTTGAATTGTCCCTTAGCTTCCTCTTAAATAGAATTTCAAAAATTTGACCGTTGGAGGGAGTGGGAAGCATTTTCGAGGCCTGCAACGTTCGGATATTCGAACATGGGAAATCGGTAGGTGGTGGTGACAGGTGGCTGTGTCAAGCGACTGTTCGCCAAGCAATATGGCAAGCGGTTGCTCCATGCGACTGTGGTCAGATATCTACAAAAACTCTCGCATTTACCTTGCTGTCCACTCACAAGCAGCCGGACCAAGCGCCTGCGTTGGGCGCTTTCTCCGGACGAAGTTCTTTATTGCAGACACATTCTTCGAACAAATTACTTTGTCTGTGGATGGCAGGCGATATCTGCAGGCAGCTACGGCAAGCGGCTGCGGTCCTGCACTCAACAATTCTGCACTTTGCCACTTGTGAAACTTGGACATTATTCATTATAAATCAAAATGCATATCTCCATATATAATTTTCATAAGTTTTCAAGCATAGATAAATAATTTGAATCATGCTTTGAACAAGGATAAATTCATTCAAGTATAATTTCTGAGAGATGTCTCTATGAAGCATGCTTACCAGCATATGTTTATCCATTCATTATTTTCTCAAGTCGTAAGGCATGGATAAGTGCTTTTACTTACATATCATATTAAAAACTTAAGATGATAACTCCATGAAGTACATACTTATGTTTAACCAAAAATATGTCTATGATCCAACATATGATAAGCAAAGTTAATGTATTTTGGATTCAATTCTAGACATTTCTAGTATGGATCCAAGCATATTTCAAGTTTTCAAAATTAAAAATATCATTAGCAAAAATTAAGTCTGAAGCCAAATTTTGTTGTCATCCAAATCATATACATAATCTTAACATGCACCACCAACATCGAGGTATTTTTCCTCCTCTGAGTACACTCAGGGGTCATCCTCACTCTATAGGTCTTGGTAGAGAATTTTCAGTTCAAAATCCAGAAGATTTTCCAAATGTTAGAGAAACACATGTGATTGAACTTTGATAACAAAATAGTTCTCAATTATGAGATGTTCCACGATTGCCACAATAAAATATAGTAGTTGACCGTAGGCGTGTCCTTAGGGATGATAGTGTCACAAAAAAGTTAAGGTTGTATGTGATGCTTCAGGAGTTGGTATGGGAGGTGTTCTAAGTCCTAGAGGGTCAGAAGTTGAATGTTTTAAATGTCATAGCATGGGTTACATTGCATCATATTGTTCTAATTGTACTCTTGCAATAGAACCTGAGAAAATTGAAGATTATGATGAAATAAAAATAATTTGTGTTGTTGATTCATTAGATGAAACTGAGGATTTAGACTTAGAGTGTGATGAAAATCAATATGATATTGAGCATATAGGTGTTATGAGATATATTTTGTCTACTTCGGATTCTAGGAATGATTGGAAGCATACAAAAATTTTTCATGCGTTTTTCACATGTGGTAACGCTTTATGCAAAGTCGTTATTGATGGGGGTAGTTCCATAAATGTTGTTTCAAAGGCTGGTGTAGTCAGACTACATAGATTACCATATACTATTATGTCCGATGGGGATGCCTGTTCTATAAGTTATTTTAGGAAAACTTCGTGGAAACTTTCTGATACTAAACTGAAATTTTCTTCTGCTTTTCACCCACAAACTGATGGTTAAACCGAGGTTGTTAATCGAAATTTGGGAGACTTACTTAAATGTTTGGTAGATGAATATTTAGGTACTTAGGATTCAGTTTTCTCCACTGCAGGGTTCACCTATAATAATTCTATTTAATAGATCCACAAGAAAGTCCCCATTTGAGATTGTCCTAAGTTTTGCTCTTTGTGCTCTCATTAATCTTGTACCTTTGCTACTTAATATTCGTGTTTCTGCTTTTGCTGATACATTTGCACTGCATATTCATGATGTCCATGCCACTATAAGAAGGAAAATCGCATTGAATAATGAAACTTATAAGCTTGTTGCTGATGTACACCGTAAGTATCATGAGTTTATTGAAGGTGATTATGTTATGGTTTGTATACAACCTGAAAGATTTTCTAAACATTCTTTTAAAAAGTTGTATACACGAGTCAATGGTCCTTTTCATATTTTACGAAAATTAGGATCGAATGCATATATTCTTGACTTGCCTCCAGATTTAGGGATTAATTTAACTTTCAATGTGGAAATTTGCTTCCTTGCAAAGGCACCTTTGAGCCTCCTCTTTTACCTATAGGGATCCCAAACCAAGGTGTTTCTTCAGTTTTGGATTCTGTTCCAATTCTACCCCGAACACAATTTACACATACAGATCAGATTGAGAGTATTCTCCAAGATGAGCTCATTACTTCTTCTTCATGCGAACTACATAGGTATCTTGTTGAGTGAAGAAACAAGCTTGACACTGATGCTATATGGATATCCGAAGAGGAACTTCAGGCATTTGACCTAAATTTACTTGATTGGTATCATCATGCGAACTCTCCATTGGAGCGTTCTTTCAAGCAGGGGAGAATTGATGAGGATCGTGATGTGCGCCAAATTCTTACTTATTTTAGGTGCAATTGTAACAATTATGGTTGTTTATTTGATTAGGGATTTACAGGGTATTTTTAATATTTTACTTATTACGTATATTTTACGCATGTTTTAAGAGTTTGTTCTTAAGTCTATAAATATGGTAGCTTGTATTAGGATTGATAACACTTTATGATTAAATACATTGATTAATATGTTTGCCCTAATTCTCCCTAAATTCTTCTCTACTTCTTCCCTTGCTTTCCTTCTTATTCTCTTGAGAGGTTTCTTCTTCTTTCTTCTATTTTCTTCCTACTTGTGCTGCATCACTGGCTGTTAGACATCAATGATTATCCCTACTTGCATAACGAAGCTGAATGTTCAGTCCCAGCCTTAGGATTCAAGTGTGTAAAATAGGAAGTGTTTGTCTGGTTTGTTTCCCTTCTATTGTGAAAGGCAGGGTTTACGAAATCATTTGAATGTATGACACTGTCAAAATATATTAGCATCCTAGAGTGAATGTAATTCAAATTGGTTAAATATTAGGTTGTATTGATTTTCACAAGAATTTAGTGGATAGGATGTCTAAGTTATGTACTCCAGCATTTCATAAAATGGACTGATCCAAATTTAAGAATTCATTTGACGTGTTTGTATAATGCAATAAATATGTCAAATCTATACTTCTGAAAGTAAGCTATGCTGCCACTATATTCTTGGACAGAAGCTTTAGTTAATGACAGCTGCAGTCCAAGTTAGTCTCTTGACGTGCATGATGATAAATTACATCTTCCATTTATGAACATGTATCTGGAGAAGTATTGTGCAAAAGCAATATAAATAAATTCTTTCCCCATATTGATGGTTAACTGGGAAGTTATTCAATAGAATTCACTTACAGTGGTTGTCTCACACAGTTGTTTTGTTTCTCTTTACAGCTTCCTCATTTAAGAGGCAGGAAAAGGAAATCACACACGCTATTGAAACTCATCCCATGTTCAAGATGTCTCTGTGGGAAATCTTCAAGGTAGCACCTACAGTTTACATTCGATGGCATTAACATAGTTTTCTTATGTTAATTTGCATTGATTCAATTGAGAAAATCCGTTTCCTTCCATTTATTAATGGTCATTGCGAGAACAGGACATATAGGAATCAAGATTGGAAATTTGTAGTTATCACAATGTCTTGTACTTTCCTATGCATTTTACGAGAGCACTCCGATAACTTGAAAACTACTGTGTAACTATCATTTCCAGCTTGAAGTTCTTTGTCAGTAGAAGTATTGAATGGTTAGGTTCTTGCCAAGATTAAGGAACTTAGATATTCCATTGAATAGAACAATAATTAAACAGTAGATTCTTGGTAGACAACTCTTGAATCTTTAGATCATGATAGTATTTAATATTTACATCCTTGAGGTTTTGACAGGCAATTGCGCTCAAATTGGCCATATCCACTGATGAAATGGTGCATACTGTGGTCATGGAGGTCATGAAATGATATAATCATTCAGCATCGATTGGTCTGACAGTTTTAGTATTATATTAAGCTTAAATTGGTCACCAAGTGGATGGGTCATTTTATAGCTGTAGCAGGGTTGATGTGGTTGGCATTTGGATGGTTGACATAAAGGAAGGAGGTTCACCTTGCACATTAAGTTCAGGTGGATTTGTCACAGTCGCTCAGTGACTAAAGCGAAACAGAAAATCAGGTTGCATGAAATTGCATTTTCAGCAAGCAATTGACTAAGGAGAGAAGTTTTATGTTTCTTTCCTTTCAATGGAGCTCATTCACAGACAAGGGGGCATCTCTTGTGAAAGGAACAGGTGTTGTTTTTAACCCTAGTCTGGTCAATTCACTGTCAGCTCAGCTCCTACTTGTCCAAAATGCAAGATCAATCAATCTAAAGGACAGGTTATTTGCGATAGAGGATTCCTGGGTTTTCCTCAGGGTCATGCCGTACAGTGGGTTATGGTCAAGAGCAAGGCCCAAGGGGCTGATAATTTGCTAAGAAGAAAATGATCATTGTGACAGGAAGGATTTTTTATCCGCAAGATGCAGAATCAGTGGACTACACAATCTGGTATTGCCAATTTGCTAGGAAATGCTGAAACCTCAGTTGTTGAAGTTGCTTTGGGGGTGCCCATTATAGTCAGGGGACTCCTGCTTCGTGTGGAATGCTTGGAGGAGAGCAGAATCTTCTTGTGGTCTTTGGCCTTCTCTGTCGTTTTAGTTTGGCTACAGGCTACCTACTCTGAGCATATTTTCATTGACTTGGGCTCCCAACACAAAACATGTCTTCTGCAAAGCAACGCATCCCATAATCAGATGGGCTGGAGCTTCTGATGCCTTTGCTAGCTGCCCAGTCTAAATATTTCCTGGGTGAATAGCAGCCGAAATCATCCTTTGTATTTGAATTGGGTTGAAATCTCATCATCCATCATCCTTCTGTATTTTCCTACCCTTCTGTTTAATAATATCAGAATTCCTTGAAGTTTCATCATCTGCTTTTTGTATTTTCTTTCCCTTTCTCCTTGTTAATTACTCTTAAGAAGAAAAAAAATCAAAAAATACGCAGGTTGGAAATCATCATGCTAGACTGCTATTCTGACAATCAATTCAAATCCATGTAACTTCACTGTTCTATGTTTCTATCAGTATCATTTCCTGCTTCATCTTGTGCAGAAAAGGTGCGAAGACAGCTCATAGAGACCTGCATGCCTAGGTACTGAAGCCTGCTGAATGCAGCCACATGGTCAAGTCAGGCAATGCATACAACACTTTGTAGGTGGACCATCATATCACAAACTAGTTGGCAGCTTAAGGTTAATCCCAAAACAGTAACTTTTTCCAGTAAACATTTGGCCTACATTGACTGCCTATAACTGATCTCTGATTTTCTGGGTTACATAATCAATGCCCATATTTCCTTTAATCGTCAAACCTATTTTTTTTCATTTTTATTTGCTTTGAGATCGATATCCAAAGGTGGTGAGTAGGAATCCCCACAGGGATTGGTATGCTTGGTGCTGGCTGAGGCACAGGTCCAGTTGAGGTCGATTACCAGTTTTTCTAATATAAAAAAATAAGAAAAATATATTTATATTAATTTAAATATATTTTAAATATATTTATTTAAAAATTAAACTCACTAATTGGTAAAAATATTAATAACTAATTATAATTATAATTATATTATAAGTCACCGGCTTAATCAGTTCGCTCCATCGGTCGAACCAGAAAAGGATGCTTAAACGAATCAGTGTCCGTTTTCTAAACATTGCTTGGTAGTTCTGAGCGGTAGAAAGGGGACCACTGCATATCCGGTCGCATCGCACGTACGAATTTTGTGCTAGGATGTATGCGGCAGCCATCCGGCAGCCGAGAGACAATGTATGCATCCTTCAGGTAGCAGAAAGAAACAACAAAATGTCGATTATTACTATTATTAATATACTGTGAAAATGGGATACGTTGGCAGATCTTATCGAGAAATTTTCTTTTTCGAATTTCGAAAGTAACCACATCCCACGGACATAGTCCAAATGCCGTAGAAATAACACCATCAACTGCAATTTTCAGAATGTTTGGACCCAAGCTCTATAGACTATAGGGTATAAACAATGTTAGAGAATCACTCAGTAACTTTGGGCAAATGGGGACCATTTATGTGTTTAGTATTTATCTAATCTGTTAAAACTTTAAAAGAAATTAATTATTACTAAAATCATCTGTATAAAATATGTAGATAGGCTATGGAAGATAATAAAAAAATATAGAAATTAAATTTTTTAAAAAAATTATTATATGAACCACTTTATTTGATTAAAAAATTATTTTTCATTTATCTAATAATAAAATATACATTTAACAAATTAGATTATGTGTATATGATATAATGTAATTCCTAAAAATCGCAAAATAACTTAAACAGTGCAAACATTTGCCCTGAAATTTTATTTTTTCTTAATCATTTTAGCATTCCCTCCGGCCCTTTTCTACGTTTAATAAATATATAATATTTAAATTTTTTAAACGGATTAGTTAATGCGGAAGCACCAGAATTTAAGGCACCTGTAGACCTACCCATTCATGAATCCGCGGCGCGTGCAGCTCAGTCATATGTGATACTTCCCGCACGCATTGACCTGAACACGTCCTTCTCAGCCAGAGCATGAGAGCGCATGCATTTGCCGAGCAACGTGACATACGACCCAGCCCCGAAGCTAGTCAGACAGTCCCCAGCGGCAATTTAAAAAGGGATTTTTTTTTTTTTTAAAAAAAAAGCCAGATGATATGAAAAGTGGTGCCCACGACTCGACCATGCATTCTACCGTCGACCACGAGACTCTCAACGAGTGGGGCCAACTAAATGGACCACCGGCGTAAGTGGCTGAAAAATCCGACGGTCGGACGGCCGGAATCGTCCGAGCAGCACAACGCTGCAGCTCACGGAGAAGGTGGGTGGCCGGAGAATAGATGGGTTGTCCGCACCTAGAGCCTAGGTGGGCCCCAAGACGGCTGGTGAATCTGGAATTAGCATCGAGTCAAGGGCAGGGGCTGCCGTGGTTTACGAGGAAGCCGAAGCTTTTTCCAAGGTTAGATTTAGATTCTGTACAAACGTAAGCATCTGAACTCAAAAGTCAAGGTCTAAAAATCATGGCAAGAAACCTCGAACCCACTCTCTCTCTCTCTCTCTCTCTCTCTCTCTCTCTCTCTCTCTCTCTCTCTCTCTCTCTCTCTCTCTCTCTCTCTCAAGTCCAGACGGGGCATACGTATATAAGATCTGAGCCTCTCATCTCTCTCTCCCCCCGTGTGTGCCTTGTTGCGAGTGAGGAAAGACACTGCAATTTCGCATCCGTTGATTCGGAGTCATATTTTATTCTGGAGGCGTTGAAAGCAAATGGTGGAGAGGCGAATGCAGTCTCCTCACGCATTGATGAGAGAAGGAAAAGAGGGAGCAGGGAGGACCCCAGAAAGTGGAAGACAGACACCCACAAATGGATGGTCACGATGACCAGAATACATAGTCAACCCGCACATTAAACTGAGAATAACACGTGATGCGAACTCCCAAATTTTTGTATTTGGATGCTTTATGGGGTTTGATGCGAAAGATATAAAAAGGAAAATATGTAAGAAAAATTATTGCCCGGTGAGGCTTGGGAAATTTTTTTTTTTTGGTGAGTTGTGAAGCCTTGGCAAGACTCGTAGAACTATTTATTCTAGTTGAGGTCCGAAAATCATGTGAATTAGAAATTTCAGATGCATTTCAGCATTCAAAAAAGCGATTTCCATTCCAAAAACTTACATATAAATAATATATAAATATAGGATTACTATGGTTGATTAGAAAGTTAAACCCCCGGTATAAAATTTGGAAGCAATAAATGATTTGAGAAATCCCACTTACCCCAACTTTCCAAATGTTGAACCGTCCTTTAATATGGACCGATGGACGGCCTGGATCAACCCGTATATAAGATTGATAGTCTCAACTTCTCACACAAGCAGCCTAGCGTAACCGTTCAAGTTTGACGTAAAAAGGACTTAAAAAGAAAGAATAAAAGGAGTTAAAATAAATGATAATGTCTCCTATAAAATAAATAAAAAATAGATAAAAATAATAATAACATATAAAAAGTAAATTAATTATTACCAATTAAATGTCACATCAGCATATGAAGGATATGAAGGAGTGAGTAGAGGCTTTTACTTTTCTTTCTCTGCATGGGATCTTTTGCCAAATAGAATGGAAGATTTGCGCGCCTCGCTTTCCATTTTGACAATGAAAAAGAGGCCAAATAAAGAACGGCGGAGTATGATGCATCTCAATCTCTAGGCGTAGGTGGGGGCAGGTGCAACCATCCCCATAATCTTTTACCTCTAAAGATAAACCTCAGCATCTTGATATCACATATTGAGAAATGCCGACATCCGACCCGTCGGACGACAAGCTATCGCCCATGCAATCGGTTGGACGGGAGCTACCCGATCTTTTTAACCTGCGGTTACTAATGCCGGCGGCTGACAGAAATGGTGATGACGTGGCCACATGAAGTCAAACAAGGAAAGCTAGACGACGCGTGTTGGGCCGTCGGAGCCCGAGAGAGGATTGTATAAAGGCGCAGGCGGTAAACGACGAGAGCCGAGCCGAGCCGACGGCTGTGTGGCGTTTCCCGGCCAACACGTCACTCGCTTTTCCCTTCGATGCCTTGTCCGTTGACTTGTGACAAGTGGCGTAATCCAACGGCTGCAGAGTACCCAACTCGTCAGCCAAATGACCAAAATGCCCTTCCAATTTTAAATTACAACCAACGGGCCAACTTCAGCCGTCCACTTTTTTATTTTTTTATGACCGTGAATATTTAATAGTTTATAAATTTCGGCCGAGACAGAGAAAGCTGTGGGAACGATATGATGGCCTGGTGGGGTTGTGTTAAGGTGGGCAACGAATTCAGTCTTGGATCCTTCGGACAGTCCAAATCAAATATTCGGCCATTGATCAAGGCAACTAAAATGTATTTATTTTATTATTAAATTTCATGACAACCAAACACGTCGGAATATAAGGCATTAAAGAATTTATTTGCGTAAAAAGTGATTCCTAGAGACTTCAAATTAAAACAAATGAAAGAGGAGATGTGGTTCAATTTTACTGAAAATTAGAATTGAATTAAAAACTATTGGAGGGATGAATTAGTCAGTGGTATGGAAAGCTCAGCATCGAAACTAGCTTATATTTTAATATGGGTTAAGTGAGTAAACCTGCGCCATTCCTTGACCAAAAATGATTTTTTTCGTCATAAAATTATCAGTGGTCCTTGGTGCTGTTGTCACAAGAGCAACTTCGGTCGGT
>JAYJMB010088665.1:0-19061 GCA_036873735.1 Pouteria campechiana | reverse complement strand
TTTAACTCAAAATCGACAGGAATGGTGGAACAAAATTTGCCAAGCTAGTAGAATTAGACGCATGGACACCTTCTCTCTCTTCCTTTTGCCGCTTGAAATTTTGGGCGTTCATAGGTTTATTGGCCAGCTTGGATTTTGAGCACCTGTATTACTTTTCCAACTTGGCTAGTGCATGTTGGTTGATGGCTCCCTTACTCCCGGAAAAAGCCAGTCCAATGTTCAATCTCCATAGGGCAGAGATTCTGTGTTTCATCAGCTGTTATTTTTCAATAATAATATTCAAATCAGCCAGGCATAGAAATATTTATGAAAGTCAGCAAAATGTAACATGCTGTCCCTGGTTTTCTCCAGGTCATCAATAGCCATTTATTAGCTTGATCGAAATTAGTAAATCTTTTGATTTACCTAACAGAGACGGCTCCACCATTTTTCCTTAATCATCATCGTCATTCTGATCTTCATCATCAAAAGCTGTTTACTGTTTACCACTTCTTACCAATGTGCTTAGTGTGGGGTTGGCTACTTGGATTTTGCTAGAGAAGACAAAGCAGCATAATAAGTATAGTTGAGCATGTATTTTAAAAAAAGTAGATAAACAATTGAAAGAATAAGAATAAATTATTAAAAAGTGGGAAATTATATAAAGATAAATGATTGAAAAATAAAAGTAATAATTAAAAATAAGAATAATAACTAAAAAGAACAAAGATTCAAGATGAAGTGAGTATTACCTTGTTTGGTTGAAATTTATGGTAACAGGTTAGAATGTTTAGCGCAACAGAGGGCGTGAAGTAGTGTTCCATACATGCGTGTGGTCATCCAAACATACCCCAAGTTCTCCAAGGACAACTATTGTGATAAACTCATTTCTCACAGCTTGTTCAATTTCTAATCTCCATTTTCTCATAGCTCGTTTATTCTCTCATTTTATTAGCTATCGATTTTACTTCTAGGTTTTCTCAAATTACTTCAATACTAATTTTATTTTTTCTATTTTATCACTTATTCATATCAACATCCTCATTTGAGCCACTTTCATTTCATTGTACAGATATCTTGCTCTTTAATTACCCAACATTCCATCACATAAATCATAGCTGGGCTATAGGAATCCTATTATGATATATAAGAGGGGACCGGGGTGGGGGAAGACACAACCACCCTGATTTGAGTAAATCAAACTGCGTAAATTGCACTAGGTGAATGGTAGTCATCATCTTCACATGCCAATCAGGCATACAATCAATTAAACCATTTGAGTGCAGAAGATCTATGGAGGCGAAGAAAGAACAAAGGAAATATATATATATATATAAAAAAAAGGACTACCGAACAAATTTCTCTTCCACAGACTCCCACAGTAACATCCATAGCATTTCAGAAGGCTCTCTTCCTCTCCTCTCTTCTCCATTCGGAGCACCACCAACACCTAATCTCAATACAGCTCTCCTTCTTTGTGGGTGTGAATAACACAGTCCGCGGTGGGATATGATACACATGTGAGGACGTACCCATTTTCCATCATAGCGTCATCAAGGAAAGAGCCGTCTGACTGGTCAACGGAGCCGTCCACAATCTTACCCGCACATGTGGAGCAAGCCCCGGCCCTGCAGGAGTAGGGCAGGTCCATACCTGCATTCTCCGCGGAATCCAGAATGTAGCAGTCATCTGGAGCCTCAAATTCGGTCTCTTCGCCTTCTGGTCCGATCAATTTCACCTTGTACGTTGCCATCGCAGTTGTCCTGTAGCGGGAGGATGTCTTCAGTCCAAATTTCTTGGACAAGTTCTTCACTGAACCCAGAGAGGAAGGGCCCCGGATCAGTGGAGCAGCACTTCTGGCAGGTGTTTTGCATTGGAAGGTGCATGTAGGAAGGCTTATGGCCGACATTGTGGGGATCTCTACAATAAACATAGGTAATGTCCTCATCAACTGTGATAGGGAGAAGGTGATGTATACCAACTGAATTGAAAGGAGTTTCACACCATGCCAACTGATGGATATCCCAACACACTAAACAATGTAATCAGTTGACTTTGTCAAGAGCTGGATATCCTATTTGCTCCAAAGTAGATCAATAGGAAGCAAACAAATTTTTAAAATATATGCCTCATATGGCTCAGATGAAGTGCAACAGATGGATCCATTCCTCATCTTGTAAAAGACAAAAGATTGGAGTTTGGGGTTTTCTGTGAGAAGAGGAAGGCAGATGGCTCTTTGCTCTTCGCTTTACACCCCAGTGGGCAATACAACTGATTGATGTCTGAGGTTCCATGAGAAAAGGCAGGCGGATGGCTCTTTGCACTTCACTTGAAGCCCCAGTGGGCAATGCAACTGATTGAAGCAGGGTAAAAGATCTTTATGAGTTCCATTCATTCAGATTGCAATTCATACACTTCATTAGGAAAGTTGGTCCCTCAGCTTATCTCGAGAGTTTCCACTTGAAAATAAAACACAATTCATTCAGTAATTCATCACAGACAGTTTAACCTGTATTTTCCAGACAACCTATGGAATAAATTTATCCCAACAAGGATGAACAGAAGCTTTGGAAGTCAGCTCCACACGACACCATAATTTTCATGGACAAAAGATTACATCACCATGGTGAATTTGAGGAAGATGGGAGCAACCAACCTGAATCGATTGACTCTGTTGGACAGCTTGGATGCCACATGCCATGGAACTCAAAAAGACAGTAATTAGACTACACACACATTATGGACAATTTAAAGTGATGATTAGCATAAGCTAGATCCATAATGTAAATTTGACACCTCAATGAACTTGTTGAAATCTAAAAGATCTAACCCTTCATGGTTCAACTCCAACCTCAGTCAATTAAAGGGGATCATGTTCATTTCTCCAAACCCAGAGCTATGCTCACTGAGCAGGCTCACTTGCCCTTTGCTTAAAATGGAAACAAGAGCCAACTAGTGAGTCAATCATTTTCTCATAAACATTAAAATAGTTTGGAAAGACTTTGTCTATGAAGCTAAACAACAGTACTGGATACCCTGCCATCTGCTGTTCCATGTACACATAATACCTTGGTAACACCTTGGATTGAAATAGGACCTTTGATATTGAGTCTGATCTTCCCAAGTCTTTGGCTTATCTTCAACTCATCCATTGAATTTATGAAAGAAAATGTCAAACTCAAGACTCAGAGAATTGAAAGATCCATTGGTCTGCTCATGGCCAGGCCCCAGTGGCATCTACTTAACTAGGAATATTTGAGGAAGCACAGCAACCAACACAGTTATAATTGGCCGACACCTTGGACCCCAATAATCAGTCCTATAAATTGTTTGGATTCAGATGTTTCAACTGACAAAAACATACCCTAGGTTGCACTAAGAGTGTGTTTGGTTAGTCGGAAATGGGGAGGGAAATGAAAATGGAGATGTAGATGATATTGGCAACAGATGGGTTCATTAGTCATAAACAGAATATGGTTAAAATAGATAAAAAATAATGAATCAAAATATATCTAATGATGAGGAAAAGCAAGGTGGGGATATGCATCATATCCGTTTGTTATTTCCATCTGTTATTTCTATGGGTTATTTTTAATTTGGATACAACATGTGCAAGTTAAGGGATATAAAAATCTCCTCTTTCCTACATCGTAATATTTATTTACTCTCAAAAATCACATCTTTTTCATTACTACCATTATTTTCAATTATCATCATCTACATTTTCACCCCAAAAGCTCACGTATTTTATCTTTGTTCACTTTATGGTTGAAATCATCATTTAGGGTATATTTGGTAATGAGGAAAAAATGGTACATGAGAAAAAAGAGGGTGGAAAAGTTTTCCACCTTTTTCCACCAACCTTTCACACCTTTTGATGGGATTTAACATCTTAACTACATAACGACTTTAATTTTTCTTATGATTACTTATATTTTCAACTATTATTTCTCATCTTTTCATACAAAAAGTTTACTTATTTTATCTTTATTCACTTTATTTCTAATCATTAATCCAAATTACATCACATCATTTCTCTCACTTTTCCCCATTCTTCTATATTCCTTTTTTTCCCCACTTCTTTTCTTCATTCTCAAACACATCCTCAATGTTTCTTTTACACTTTCCTTCTACACTCTCTACCGTTTACCACCATCGAAACACACCATGGGTCTGTTTGAGAATTGGAAAAAAATAAGGGCAAAAATGTGGCGTAGAAAAGCTGTGAAAAAAATAAGAAATGATGTGTTAAGATAATAGATAATGATTGAACATAAAGTGAACAAAGACAAAATGGATAAGCTTTTTGAATTTTTTTCTTTTAAAAAAAGGAGCTGATAATTAAAAATACAGGTAATGTTAATAATGAGGAAAAAGTAAAATTTTTGGAATATATAAATGTCGCATCAATTAAAAGCAGGTGGAGAAAGAAGGAAAAGAGATTTCCATCCCTTTTTCCATTTACCCACCTTGGGAAAGCATTTCCACCCTTTGCCAAAAGGGCATTGAACGTTGTCATTTTGTTTTGGTTTTTGCATACAAAGCATGATTATAATTTGCCATTTTTTTAAAGTGAATAGGCTAGGGACTGAATCTGTTCAATTGGGTAGAGGTCAGGCCTAGGTAACAAACAGGCTGGCACTCAGAACTATGATTTGAAATCAGAGGTTGGGCTGAGTATCAAATCTCCCAATAGGGAACATGCACATCACGTGGCTTATTAAATAAATAATAAATAAGAAGAAGAAGAAGAAGACTGAATAAGCATGGTATATTCTAAATTCAACAGTGCCATCCGTGTGAAATCCAAACAGTGATAACCAAGCTCAGCCTGTTGACAGCCCTGGTGCTACAATTGGCCAACCCCCATTCCAAGTCAGTCTGGATTCAAAACTTGACATTTATGGTTCTTTGCTTTCTAATCCTTTTATTTATTTATTTGAGAATACAGAATATTTCATTAATTTTACAAAAAGAACAGCGGACAAATTTCTACTGAAGAAAAATTCAGATACAATTTCCATAACGTAAGTTTTGGAATGTAGAAGAACATAACTCGATAGCTTTTAGAATAGTGGAGGACACAGCGACTTTCTCTTTTGCCCCAGAAATTATGTCAACTAGGTTCAAGAAATCAATGGATTGGAGAAAAAAATGACGAACTCCATGACAGGATGAGAAGAGGCACTAAGCTAATCAGAACTTCTCTTCTCTCTAAATGCACCAACTGAACAGAGGGTGATGATAAACAACTGAAAATTATCAAAAGCTGATACTTAAGTTATGGACTATCCCACATCTTTAAGTTAGCCAGCAGTTTTGATGGCTAACCATGGCCCCCACTGGAATAAGCTAAGGACAAAGACAGTTCTGCATACGCCAAGAACTGGAACGCATGGCAGAAAATTACAAATAAGCGTAAAAGAAGAATAAATCACGCTTTACGCAAATCTGTAATAAAAGGACAGTCAATCGCAATCTCTTGCAACCTAGCAACTTAACCAAAGAGATCCAACACAATAGAAACCTAAAATTTCAAAACATTCAGACGATCTTTGCACTAAGAAGAGTACAAAGATGCCATCTTACCCATCATTTTCAATTATCCTCGCCCCATTAAGACCGATCCATTCCCGTCGATAAATCCAACTTCAACTCTTCAAGAGCATAGAATCCAATTGATACCATGATCAATGATCTCCCCATAAAATCGACCTCAATCCTAGAATCCTAATACATACCATCCATTTATGATGCCTATTTCGCATTTTTTGCCCTAGTTGCGTACTAAAATCTAAACGAATATACGAAAATAATACCTATTGCACGAAACCTACTATAAAAAAAATCTAAAATTTATAGTCTCAAGCGTTTTTATAACAAGTGCATCGAGAAGGCAGAGAAAGAGGTAAATTTTCTAATAAAACTACGAATCTACCGCATCAACAATCATGAAAAAAAAAATCAAGAGTTATTCAAGAGTTCCATAAGAATAAGAAATATAAATCAACCGAATTCCATGGAAAAGAACCAGATCGAACGAAGAAGACTACAGAAACACATGAGATTAAAGAAGAAAAACGAGTTCTTACCAACCAAGAACCGATTTTGGAGACGAACAATCGAAAATTTCTTTCTTTCTACTGCGAGAGAGACTGCCCTAGGACTTTTCGGATCGAGTGTTTATTTATAGTGAGAGAGACCATGGGAGGCAAGATGCGAAAAGCTGCTTGACCGGCTGCGGAAGCGTCCCTACGAGTGGTCTACGCTTTTAGCATTGCATACGCAGGTTTCTAGCGAGCGAAGTTACTCACGTCATCTATTCAATCCAGACCGTCCGTTTGTCTGATGGTAATTTATGATGAAATATTAAAATAAATGGATCATTATTTATATTTTATAATGCATTATTTGGATTTTTTTATCTGAAAGGCAGACACATCCTGTAAATTTTTGTAATTGGCCTCTTCAAGTTCTACCTTATTTCTCAAAAAAATCATTTATTTTAATCGTCAATCCACGATTTTTTCGCCAATTCCATGATCTAGATTAGATAGGAATAGGCATAAATATTAGATAAAAAAAAAAAACAAAAAAACGGCTGCACTGTCCAGCGATACATGCCAACAGACCCACAAGCATACAAATTCCTAAGTCACAAACCGCGTGCAACCAAAATGCAAGAAAATACTACTCTGGCAGGGTGCGATAGTCAGTGCTCCGTCATCGAGAGGTTAATGAGTACCTGAAATAGTACGCGTCTGATTTCAATCAATCCAACCTACTTTACAACGTAAAACACGTATTTGCGTTTATTTGATTTTCTACGGGCGGTTGATGTGTAAATTAGGACTTGGACCGTCCATTTAACGAACGAACCGTTAATCAAAGGCCGATTGAATCCTTATGATTGAAGAAAGAATTCTGAGGTTGATGAAAGTGACATGAAACTGCCACATTGAGAGTTGGATTTTAGTTGCACTTGCGTGGAGCAGCGGCCTACGCAGCTCACGTTGGCTAGAGATGAACGAGGGACACGTGCACGGTCGGCCGGCATGAGGAGGACCACGGTTGAGAAATTGAAACGAAATTGAAACATCTCAGCCGCTCTGGTGATTTGAACAGCTGGCGTAGCTTGTCTTGTTGGAGGTGTGACCTAGCCCACCGTCTGGTTGCACTGTTTTTATTGCTATCGTTGTTTTGACCTCTTTTATCGGGTAGTGTTCTACTTCCACGCACGGTACCTCCTGCCAATCTCATGCGCGGCTTGAATCTGGAAAGTTCGATTTACAGAAATAGTGGCACGCAGACGTTTGGCTCCCTGATGTGTGGACCCACTCATGCATTCATGCACGGCTTATATATGTGGGGCCGTGTGTGATTCACGTGTATTGACAGCAGTTAGGAGTTACGAGTTCTTCTGGAAAATGGAAAGTAATCAGCTGGGCAACGTGTTTTTTTTTTTTTTTTCTCTCGTGTATGAATCAGGTTGGAAACAGCACGCGCTGGCCCTATGTTGTGTTTTGCGTTGAATCCGTTCCACTCATCGAAGACGTCATCATGACCTTTGAATAACATGGCTTCAGCATCACTAGAGACTAATTGTAGCCGACAGCCGGTTTGTGGCTCTTCGTTAGGCCAAGGGACCGAAACCATCAGCCAGCCATCAAAAACTGTCGGCCAAATAACCCTTGATTTGCATGCCGGGATTCCCGAAATGCTTCTTCGCATGGCTGAATCGACGCCAAACAAACCCATGTTGTAACCCAACTCGACTTTGGCCATTCCGCCAGCCAAGGGCCGGAACATTTGAGAGGAGGAGGTCCCACGAGAGAGGATCAGCTGCGTTGCCAGGAAAATGCTGCAATTGCATAGATCTGCTGTGGGGCCATATTTTAAATTAAATACATAAACAAAATCATTAGTTATTTATGTGAGCATGTCAGCATGTGGTCATCGGGATTGAGAAAAAACCTCAATTCCTGCCTCAGAGACGTAGAAAAAGAGATTGTCAACCATAAAAAAGTAGACAATTCGTTATATAAAATTAAAAGTAATAATTATAAATATAGTTAATGACAGGAAAAAGAATTATTGAATATACTTATTGAGGGCGGGCTAATAAATCCCTTGCCTAAATTCCCGAGAAGAGACATTGGTTGCGCTGGGACCGCATGTGAAGCCACATGTTGCAAATGCGCTCCAATATATTAATCTTGTAACTTTCGCAGTCAAAAGCACGACAAAATCGCATACACGTACTCCAATCCCCGTTGAGCCTTCTCTCAATTACAATGACGGATGACCACATGCAGCGTACAGAGGACAGTAATGTTGTATGCATTTTTTAGCCTAAAAAATGAAAGCCTACCGAGATTCTGGAGCGCACGCATATCTCGCTCCAGCTTATATAAAGCAGTCTGCATTCAGAAATAGATGCTTAAAAGTGAATATTTACAAATTACGATCCTCGCCCTGCTTGAGAAACCTATGAGTTCATAATTATCTATTCATATCTTAAGAGGTTTTTATCCAGTATAGAAGCGTAACTTCACAAAATTTTATGACATTCCAATTTTTCGATAGATAAATCTAAGTAATTTTTTTTATTTCACACACAATCTCGTACATTTTCAAATACTGTGGCTCTCGCATAGGGTCTTAAATCTTAATCACAGTAATTTCAACTATTTTAATCAAAAAGACAGTGCCCAGTATGATTACCAGATCAGATTTCACCCAACCACCCTTCATAGACCTGAAACGAAAATTTTCCTTGAATTAAAATGAAAGAGTGTATGATAGTACAATCTGTGTATCAAGATGCTGCAGCGCACAGACATATCAGCTTATATAATTACAATCTAGCACAGCAAACGAGTGCATTGAACTGACGGGACAACCTAGCTCATGATGTATGGGTCACTGCCATACCCAGCGGCCATCAGACCAATTGATGTTGATGACATGAAGAGGGGCCAACAGCACCGACAGGATGCTACAGACCCCACTGGCAGACTGATTTCACCAACATCACGCCGGTATGGCCCACATCAAGCGTTTTTTGGACACCACGCAGTGAAATTATCATAATGAGAGACAGCAGACGAAATCAAATGAGGAACCCAAAAGAAAATAAGGTGAGACTTGAAATCCAAGCCCTAAAAGATTAAAAAAAAAAAGAAGAAGAAGAAGAAGAAGAAGCAAAGAATAAAATACAAAGGCATGAATCATCATAAAGATTCACCCAATAACAAACTAAAAAAACAGTCACTTTAAAATCTGATGAAGAATACTTACAGTGGGACACACTTTGGTGCCAAGTCAAGGACCTAACTCCCATGCAAAACCCTCGATAGTATAAATAATCAAATTGTCCAAGTTTTCATCAGTCATCCTTCAGCTCAGTCTCCTCTCAATCATTTCTCTTTTTTCCTTCTATCTTACAGGGTGAGATACGAAGAAGGCATGGGCACTTCATCTCACACCTATGGCATTGCTATGTTACACCTCAGGAATTCGAATTGCCAAGACCATGAATTCATGGGAACGATGAATGAAAATGCATCACAGTTATGCAGAATGGAAGACCAAAATTCCTTATAGAGAACATATTTTGTAAGGTTCAGTTTCTGGGAAGGAAGCCTGAAAATGCATCAGATTTAAGCAGCACAGAAGACCAAGATACCTGCATAGAGAGGACATTCAGCAAGGCTCAATGCTAAACCATGCAATAGGTTTAGCGTTATAAAATATGCATGGAATAAAGGAATATTATGAAAGGGGGATTATGGTGAGGAGACATTAAAGACAGTTGTACAAGTATAGGTCGCACTGGAGCACTGTCAACACTCCTGAAACACATAACAACTACTTGTCAAGTGGGCCCCTATAATTGGACATAATGGTTGCCCAACTTGCTTCCATCCATTTATTATTCTCACACATGCCATGATCTTCATCCACCAGATAAGAAGACCACTAGGAGACAAAAGTAAATCACCCTAAATGTTCATATTTGCAGTGAACTGCCCCTTCGCTCCATACTCAAATAACATCAGATACACATCTCAGCCATATCCAGCCTCCCATATTCATACTATGCATGGCATGCACACAATATTTTGCAAATCATTCATTTACCAAAAGCTCCACTGTACAGTGAAGCTTTTGGACAACCACAACCATCTAAAATTATGGCTTTAAATCAGTAGCCGGATTTTAGATATTTTGCAGACCATTTTTCTAAGGGATGTCATTGTCCAGTTAAAGTGATCATTGCTTTATGTCTAGCAGTTGTCTGTGACACTAATAGCATCCCACTTTGTTTTAAGTGCTACAGTTCATATGTTAGATGAAGGGGTTTTAGTTTCATCCATGCTTTAAATCAGCAACCAGAGTTTAGATATTTTGGGCATAATTTCCCTAACAGTTAGTGTTGTCCAATCAAAATGACCACTGTTCGATTATCAGTAGTTGTCTATAATATCATCAGCAACAGGTCTGTAAGTGCCATATTTTAGCCAATAAAACCAATTAACTAATATTCTTCACATTTACATCAAAAAGAATTAATGAGTTCATCCGCATGCCATGTGTACATGGAAATTGGAATAGAAGTAGTAGATGAAAAGTACATTGTTGAAATGGTCCCTCACCTCCTCATGACATCAGTTGTTTTTGGGAAAAGATTGAGAGAAATGATTCTATGGTAACATTACCAAGGAAATTTCCATCCAAATGATTGGTTTGGGACAATGATGAAATTATGATGTATATTTTAAACCCAATATATTCATTATGGTCGCCACCACTTGTTCAACTGATAAGATTCAAAAAACAGTCTCAATTGAATGCTTCAGTGGGCAACAAACATGAAGAGAAAAATAGGATTAATTCTACCAGTTGCATTTGTTTTCACAAACCCTCAAGCAATGGAATATATGAGAGAGATCTCTGAAATTATGGTTGTAGATAAAGTGAGCACAGGATTTTTATTTTATTTTTATTTTTTTACTTCAGCTTGAAAGCTTGGCTCATGCTTGGCTTTTCCAACAGGAGCTGGATTTGCAATAACCAAGCTTGAGTATGGATTTCAAACTAGAGCCCAAACAATGCTGGATGAAAGCCTAATGGAGAACTTATTAGGGCCCTATCATGCCAGGCCAAGCCAGGCCAGGCATATCTCAAGTTCAGAACATTTGTCTAACAAGAATGCAATTCAAGCTCAACCTAAGCTTTCAGGTATAGCTTGCAACCTTGGTCAAGGTCTGGTTGAGGCAAGTTGAGCTAATTCAGTGGCTCATTTGGCTTGTTTAAAACATTATATATGGTTCTGCTGGGGCCTAAGTGTAAGACCTGTAAAGTTCTCAGCATGGCTACTACAGTGGCACTCATGGAAGTGCAGGAGTGAAAACTGTCGAGCAACAGATAAAACAATCAAGATAGAATGTATCACAGTAGGCATCAACAGATAAATTATTAGGATCTCATGGATTTATTAATGCATGCACATAAAGCAATAGTGCTTGATGTCTAGCATGGAGTCCTTTTCACATGTACATTCACATGCCTCTAGACTTCCCATACTTCAAATGGAAACATCAGACAAATCACTACAAAAACATCTTATCATTTGATTCTCATCCATTAAACCGATAAAATAATGCTTTTATGTCCGATCATGCTAGATCAATATATGTCCATTCTGAAGAGGTTATAAAGATGAAACAAAAGATACACAGAAGGACCCTCAGCTCACCTGTAAGTATTAGTATCACAAATACCAGCAATGCCAATTGCCAGTAAATTTGATTATATCGGACAAAATATCTAAGCCTTTGAAATATTCTCCCAAGAGCTTCAACATGAGTTGATGATTGCATGGCATTTCTCATGCCACCGAAAGAAAATACTTCACAGATCCTAAGACTCAAAGGCAACCCCAACCACATATTTTTTCCCTGTGAAATTAAAGAATGAAACAGCAGTATTGCAACAAAAACCAATGAAGCTAACCATAAAAGATTAAAAGTTGAAACAACACAATGCATCAAACATCTGCCTCATCCTTATAAGAATGATGATGGGAAGCCTTATGACAAACTTCAAAATCACACAAAACAACAAGGTTTGGGCGCTCACTGACAAAATTTAGCCAAAGAACTGACCCAGCGAATAATTATAGGAAAAAATAAAATGAAGTTAGTTAAGAGTTACAAGTTTGTGGTGCATGTGTTTATGCATAGAAACTAGAGCATATGCATGCACAAATTTGGCAATGGCCGTGCAGAAATGTGGAAGATACTCTTCATTTTTTACCTTTACTTTTTTAATGGTGACTTATTAATTAAAAAAAGGGACAAAAACGACCAAAATACAAATGACAATAAAGAATCAGGAACCAAAAAAGACTCTTAAATAACTTCCATGTAAGGCAAGCAAATGTTTTTCCTAGGTTAGACCCCTTTTTGTTGGACATATTGGCGACTGACTTTTATAAATCAATTGTGTCAAAAGCCCAATAGCAGTTCCAACATTAACACATAATCTTTGAATTATGCGGCTTGGAAGTCATTTGATAATGAATTTTAGCACCTGCTCAATGTTTCATGACATAAGGAACACAGAAAATCAATAAGGAAGAAGTGGTGCAGTAGAGGACAGGGTAGGCCTAATAATGCCCTTAAAGTTACCGCATATGAGAAAGAACCGAACAAGAGTAGAAAATAGTGTACAGCAACTGGAAGGTATTAGGTGCCTGATCATCTGGCATGGTCTATGCTCTAGAGTGATGTGTTATACAATTTCAACAGATGCGTGTGACAGTTGAAAACCACAAAATCTCTAAGCACTGTTGAAAATTGTCGCTTTGGAACTTCACTTCTGAGAGGTTTTAGCTCAACATGGATGTCTAACACTGCAGGCAGAACAACAAACGTTCTGAAAGCTAAACCTTCTTCACCACTGCTAACAAGAATGCAGGTGTCTGCTAAAAACCAAGCAGAAAGCCAGCAGTTAAAGACAAAAGCTCAAAGTTTGAGGCTAATTTATTTTCAACCAGATTTATATGGATCTGTTTGGATAGGATGTACAACAAAGCATACAAGAGATGGGTGGATAGGCCAGCCATGAAGTGAAGAGAAACGATATAGATAAGAGTAATCATTGGGAAAGATAAGATTGATGATTAGAAACATAGGTAATGATGAGGAAAAAGTAGGATTGTTGGAGTTAGTTGGAATAGTTAACTGTCGCATTGCTTTAAAAAAGAGGGAGAAAGTAGTTGGAAAAAGGGGGAGAAAGCTACTCGTCCTCCTTTTACCTGTATTCAAACAGACATGTCAAAGAGATCAAGAGGAGGGCAGCAAGGGGTTCCAAATGGACCTAGATTAAATCAAACAAGAGGAACCTGAGCAAATTCCTTCTGCTTATTTATGGATTGATTTAAAGGAAAGGAAAAAATGCAGGAGTTTAAACACCAGATAGCTCAGACAGAGAGATACCTTCCTGCAAGTTGAACAAACAGGTAGGATGAACAAACAAAACAGAACTATGTTCACAGAGTTCCTCGGATTGAATAATGAAGATGAAAGCATGATATCAGCTGCGAGTGGGGAAAACACCCATCCATGCTGTCATTTGGATTTACTTATAACACTGCTAAGGGTCACCACTTAACACCACCCCTAGAAGCAGGTAGACAATTGTATAAACTGAGCTGAGTGTAGGATGAATGCAAAGAAAGAAAGGCCATAAAAGATACAGAAAATGATTACATGAGTTAATTCAGTTTAGAGAAAAAAAATCAGGAAAATGGCATTCATTTGGTTGGCATACAGAATCTACTAAAAACTACTGCTACACAGAGCACGACAGCATGTTGTTATGTTCAGCAAAATTACGCAAAAGGTTCCCACTAGTAAAATGTATAAAAGATGCACATTTTCCCATGTTGTCTACATTAAGTATTCAAAGTTGTGAGACATAATTGGTTGCAAGTTCAATGAGGTAACTGAATCCTAATAGGAGAAATCCAGAAAAGCAATGCTGCAATTTTTTTCCCTTTCCCCCTGAGCAATAGAAGAGCATGCTACAGTCCTCCATGTGCTTCATGGCACCCATATTATGTATGTACCAGGAACCTGTGTACACAACACACCTACTTTTAATGAATGCATAAATCAAGTTGGCAGCACACCATGTCTATGGGCCATATATGAAAAAGAAGGGTTATATAGAAACTAGATTTATTCAATCATTGGCAGAGAAATGAATCATCATAACCTAAAAACTAACAAAATGTACATATTGAATGGACTCATACTCAATAGGCAGAATATGGAAGCATCAGACGGTCAGAACTCTTCACCACTGATTCTGAACAAAGAGCCACCCAATTTGCAAAGCACAACAACAACAGTCCACATAAACTATACTTGTCGACCATGTATATAATGGTCAGGCTCAACTCATAACTGTCTGCAGTCATGTTACAGAATCAGTTTATTAAAGGGGCCATAAATCACTACAGGTCACATATATGCAAGGTCCCATGAGGGGTAGGCAGGGAAACAGTACAAATTTTGACCTTGTTGCACAAAGTGGCGGCCCTCAGATTCAAACTTGCAATCTTACACTGCCAGGCCAAGGTTTTTACCAATGAACCAATCACCAGCCCCTCATCAGCCTAAAGATTTTATTGAAATTGCACTAATTTTCATTAAAAAAATTTAAGTTACCTTATCAGCTTGAGATAAATCAAGAGCTGGAGTGAAACCACTTTGTTCAACATCGAAAATACAATCATCAGTCAGCTCACCATCCTTTCTCATCTTTGTGAAACTCCTAGTCATCTTAACCCCAGGTGCTAAAGAAAACTTGTTCAGGAACCCAAATATATTAATTTGGCTGAATGGCTCTTTTAGCCGGCTCTTGGAAGTTCCAACTTCCATATTGTGACCCCCAGAAATGTTAAATGAACTTTCACACTCCCTCTCTCCAGTTAGTACTTGAAGGGAGACTGATGATTCAAAACCGAACCGTGCTGAATGTGATCCCACTTTCCTCAACTTGTTCTCTTTTGAAGAATCAAAAGCATGATCTGTATGCTCAGTGCCATTCAACTTCGAGTGTTCTGATTCTTCAATGTTGAGTTCTACAATTTCATCACTCTTGTCATCAAATCTTGAGGCAGCAGTCGAATCAAGGAACCTTCTCATGATACTACCTTCTGAGTCATGATGGGCAATATTGTCTCTAGAATCAGCTCCTGAAAGGAACAAAGCAAACCCATCTCCTTCATGTTCGGTTACCTTTTCCCATGGCTGATTTTGATCAGGATTACCGGCAGAAGATTCTGTGAGGCTTCTCTCCACAAAAATTATTTGCTCCCTTATTGCTCTGATAAGCTGTTTATGCTTGGATATTGCATCATTCCTCAAACCAGGCCTATCCAATAGAGCTGATGAATTGACAGCCCTCTCAAAATCCTCCAACTATTTAAAGCAAGAGAGAATAAACATAAGATAACTGATACTGTTAAGTATAATGCATGACAACATCTGCATGTTGCAACACACAGATGCCAAGGAAAAAAAAAAAAAAAAGAAACACCCCATGCCCATACATGCACAAGAAGTATCAAAAACCATTCACGCAATACCAAGCATCCACGAATACATGCATATACACAGAACACGTTCGGAAAGGATTGATATTGAAAATACCTGCCATTTAGTTGTTCCAAGGGCAGTTGAAAGATCGCGCCTACGATAATCTATGGAGTTAAGGAGCTTTGGGTCTGATAGATCACCATGAAGAAGAGTCTGATCATGTTGCAGCATCCGAAAAATGGACTCCATCCTACAATTTCAGCAAATAAGTTAATCTCCAACATTTTAGCATGTATCAAGCAGGCTACTTGTGGATCCACTTAACTCTTTTTTTTTTCTTTTTCTTTTTCATTTTTTTCTATGAACTCCGAAAACAAGCAACAAAATCAGATTAAGATAAGCAACGCCATTCAAAGGCAGTCAACCTTAAGATGACTGTAGAGATGTAGAAACAGGAGAAACTATGCCACTCCTAGCACTTTTAAACAACTACGGAGTTCACATTCATTGCCAGATTAGGCCGTCACATAAAAGGCCCACGAGCATTATTCAATCATAAGGCCAAGCGTGATATCAGAGGCACAAACATGCACCTAAGAACACTTGCTTCTTCCTTTCTTCTGTGCAGTTAAGCTAAGCAGAGAGCTACAGCAGATAAAGAAGTCAGTCCTATCAGTGCAAGCTATCCAATCATGGATGCCTTCCAGTTATATGTCAAGTGCAGACATTATTTCGCTTTAACTTCTGGTTAATGGGCCAATTAAGAGGAAGCAAGCATTGCTAGTCAGGCAAGTTTCACTTCCATTTACCTTTTGCTACCAAAGGCGTGGCCCAGAAGATGAAAACTACAGATTAGCAAAAGCCATGTCTACTGCCCAAAGGATGGATAGCCATCGTCGCCAGCGAAAACATGTCATCCATAGGTCAAGCATCCGAAACCGATGAGCGCATTACAAGCGCCTAAAGAAAAGGAAATTCAAGAAATTAATTTAAAGAAACCGACCTGTCGGCAGAGTCTTGAACAACTTCCGCCGCGGAAAAGAGAGGATCCGACTCCCATCTCCGGAAATTCTCCGCCATCTCCCCTAGAATGTAAATCTCCCAAATCAATAAGAAAGCGCAACAATTAAATTCATTTTATTGAAACTTCAGGGTTTTCCCCTTCTCCCTTCAGCGCAGGAATGCAATTTTTGGCGAAATTTTTGCGGATCAAACTTCAAAATAATAGAATTTCCTGTTCTTGGAGAAATGAGCAGAAATGAAATTTCGGAAATATGAAGAGCGATATAAGAAGGAATCTAGAAAGATGCGATCATCTGTTCGCTCTCTCGTTTCACTTTCCCCTCCAGTTTGTTGTTCGCACAATCGGAATTTGCGGGCTTGTATGGTTTTGTAGTCCGTTGCGCACGGCGCTTCATACTCGGACACATAATGGGTACGCCTGAAATGTACACAGCAAACACGCTATTGAGTCGCTCCTCTCGCTACCCGTATTCGATTCCATCCATGCCTTTCGGTGTTTTACTTTTATTTTTGTATTTTTTATGGTCAGCCGACTAATCAATTCACGTGAGCCAATTGGACGGGTCTTTGGATGAAAAGTACTAATGTTAGAATAATGTGCGGCAAATATAAAACGGATAAATTTACTGGTGAATAAGATAGATAATACCTTCAACCTTAAATTAGTATAATACTTAAGAAAATTGAAATTTACATTTTCGGAGTACGAACGGCCCCAAAATGTCTAGACAAAAATCAGCAGAAGTACATGACGCATCCAAACGGATGACCACCGATTTGACTGCAACAGCGTGGATTGGATTGGACTGGACTTTTACAAAGTGGCCCAGTTACCCGGTGCGTTTGGCGTGAGGGAAAAGATACCGAAAAGAGAAGAAAAATAGCTAAGCTTTTTTTAAAAAATGGGTAGATAATAATAGAAAAGGGCAGGTTAGTAATGAATAATTAAATATTATATTGATATAAAAAATAAAAAGATGACTTTTACTTTTTCCTTTTCTTTGCATGGCTTTTTCTATTCTTTAGACAAGGTGTATTTGAGAGTGTGTGTACTCAAAGGTCTATTTGAAATATATGTCAGAAAACTAAAATTTTTTTAATGAAAAATTAAGATATGATGATTGGAAAAAAATATATACATATAATAAGGTAATTTGGTTGAAATTAGTTGATGTCTTAGTGTTAATAACAAGTAAATTTGGTAAAAGTAATTAAAGTGTTATATCTAATGTTATCAAACCCAACCCCTAGCCTAATTCAATTTAATAGTAATTTTTTTATTTTTAATAAAATAAAAAATAAATTAATGTAACATAATATTATAATATATATAGATAGATTAATATATATGGTTTATAAATTTTGAAACTGTGCTATATTATTTTCTAAAATTTTTCTAAAAAAAAAATGTTCATCCAGCCGAACCAACCTGTTGAACCGTGAACCGATGCTGACCGCCTAAACAACCGCGCGGTTATGATAACACTGGTTATGTCATATTAAAAAAGAAAACTGTAAAAGATGTGTATTTAAATGTTTCTACTGTTAAGATTAATTTGAGACTATACGCAGCCCATGTTGTGTTGTATATGTTGTACAAATTGTTAAATGCGTGATTTATGGAGCAAGTAAATGAAAAATGCAATTTTTAAAAGACATAAAAGTGGGACTTGTGATGAATTTTAGATCTATATGATTTTAAATTACCGTAGTGCACTTGAATGTCTAATTTAAATTATTTCTTAAGAAAAATAGGTCTTATTTAAACATTTTATGCGGTTGGATGAAGTTGAAATATATCACGACCATAAATTCACCATGTAGCTTTGGGTCACAACTTAAAAAGAATCTACATACCCTGATAATGAATTAAAAAAACAAAGGTTAAAACTAATTGATTTAATGCCAAAAATATATATATATATATATGTGGCGAAATTAATTATAGTTAATTTGTCGGGATTTTGATTGTATTAATAATAGCACTTCTATATTATTAACATTTACTAGAGGAAATCAAGAAGAAGGAAAAGTTATAAATTAAAGTTTGCAAGCATGCATGCACCTATCTGAAATGTACAAATCAAATTATCCTAAGGCAACGAGGAAGAAACGTTTTGAATGATTTGCAAACTATGGCGTAGTAAAAACTCAAGTGGATTGTGGATACTAGCTGATATTTAATTTTCAATATTAAATTCTACTGTATCTATATAAAAATAGACACCATTTGTATGAAAACATTGCTTTTTAAAAAAAATATACATCAGTCCGTACCAGCCAATTTCACGTTTCGCTTTCATAAGCACTTCCATGATTCATGTCAAAGGAAAAAAGGAAAATAATTTAACTATTCCTATGTGTTTTAATAATTCTATTTTTATGATTATCTATGACTTTTACTAAAAAACCTTACCTATTTCATTTTTATTTACACACAGCTGA
>JAYJMB010088664.1:0-19063 GCA_036873735.1 Pouteria campechiana | reverse complement strand
TTTCTCTATCTTGCAGGATTCTAGGCGGGATCTTCTCGAGAGCCAGATCAGCATTCCGTTTGGGGACAACCCAAATATCCACCTAAATCATTTTGTTTTCTAGCAAAAGGGGTAAGAAATTGGGGCATCAAAGAGCTAGGGCAAAGGGTTTGGGCGTGGAGGAAGAAATTAAGAAGATAAGAATGAAAAATGGATTGAAATCGCCTTTAAAAAGTCAGATTTTTCCCTACTCCATCATGCACAACCGAATCGAATGCCAACTGCAGCCCATTTCAAAAATTGTCTTTCTGAAGTAATTTCACGACATTGGATTCCAGAGTGTCGTGACATTGAATTTTAGTGCTACGGCATTGGCCTGCTGCTCTCCATTTCTTTGTTTTGTTCACTTTATGCCTTGCCCTTTTCACATAGCTTCTAGCCATCATATTTCCCCAAGCATATGATGTTTAATTACACAATGAAACCCCTCAATTAACCAAGAATTACATCATGTAATCACTCCTCTATACATTAAATTTCATAATAACTTTCTCTAGACTTTCATTTACTTTATATGCAATTCATCTACAATTGAATCATTTCAAAACAACTTTTCCTCATCTCAAATCACTATCATAACCAACAAAAGAAGTTTCTCCCTCATTTTTAACACCCTTACAATAACTTAGAACATGAATGGCTTGGGTGACATACAAATCCCACGGAAGGGGTGGATTCAAAATCCGTTAAGGGGTTCACCCTATATTTTGGGTCAATTCCACTTTATATAGTATTTAAACGATAATTTGATTCGTTTACTTTCAAAATCATCCAAATCAAATATGGGTTGAGATTAGTAAAATTATAAAAAATATATGTTTAACATAAAAATATGATATAAAATACTTTTAACTATATAAATATATTTATATATTTTTTAGTCAAAATTAATATATTAATGCTTCCAATTATATAAATAATATGTTGTTTATAATGAAAAAAATTCTATCATTAAAACTGGCTTTGCATGGTTTCTTTGGGTGCAACCATCTGATTTGGATGATTTTTAAAATTAAAGAGTTAAATCATATTTTAAATACTATATATGGTGGGATTGGCCTAAAACATAAGGTGGACCCCTCAACTGATTTTGGATCCCACAAGCTCCCATGGGATCCGTATCTCGCCCAAGCCACTCCCACTCCTCTAAACCCAAAGAATAATCGGATCAATCCCATTATGAAAGGCTCAAAGGAATAAAGGTATACATTTCGTCATTAAAGGTGTAATGCGTCACTCTAACTTACATCAGATAATTGCATCCTTTGAAATCGAGGCAGCCGAAGGGGAGAAGGCAAGAGATTCTTAGTAGTCCGAGCAAGCCACCCAACATTCATGCTTCGATACCAGGTGAAATTAAGACAAAAGCATAGATGGATAGATGCCATTTTGGAATTCCATTATTCTCCAAGCAAAGGTCTTGGCATGCCCTTTTGGAATCCCATTTTTCAACTTTTGTCAGTCATAAAGGGAAAAGTCATTTGTCGGCAATAATAGCCGACAATTTTAGAAGTATGAAATGAATATGAAATGTGATGATTTTTAAACTTACTTCAAGCAATTAAGCCAAATAAAGACAGGCAAAAGGGGCAGTTTGGTATTTTTTGAGAGTTTTTTTTTCTTTCTTTTCAACCTTATCTGAATTATAAGAAAATTTCATTTGTTATGGTATGATGTGTCTTATAACAATACTTTTTTCATCTTAATAACTGTAATAATACTAAATCTTGACCATTAAATAGAATATTTATTTCTACCTAATGATGTGGCAACTTTGAAATTTTGACCATTGAATATTTGACTGTCCGATGTGGGCTATTGAACATCTGATGTGTCAAATTGATTTAAGATGTAGATCGGACTGTTGACTCATTGACCGTAGGCTTTAATAATAGGTTGACTAATGGGTTTGCAGATAATGGGTTTGCAGATAATGGGCTCTGTGGGCCTGAAAAACTTAATTAATTTTTTTATGGGTTTAAAATAATTATTTTGAAATATTATTTCAACAACCCGTGTAGCTTAGATGGTTAAAGTCATGATTAATGAGCATAGAGGTCTAGGGTTTGATTTTATGGTCATGGTTAAATTATATATTTCTTTTTTTGCCTTTTTAATTTTTGACACATGGGACCCACACAAGAGATAACATCGCAACAACCTCGATTACTATAAGGATTCAGTTTCGGATAAAACTCCCTCGTGTAAAGTTAATTCATTCGCAAATAAGATTAAGTTTGGACATAGAATTTGTTACACTGAAATCCCTTTTTCTCTTGCGAGTGGTTTAAACATCTGAGTTATAAATAAAGATGTTCCCTATATAAAATTTTTATGCTGTCAAGTTAAAGGATTGGGGTGTTACCGTGTGGGCATGTCTTAAAGCTTAAAGCGAGTTGCTATTATTTTCCCTTTGTTGTCCATCAATCAGGTAGGTGGAAATTCTACTTTCTTGTAGATAGATATATTTTATTAATCTTAATTTTTAGCATGATGAGATGCTACCAAAATAAGATTGATAAAAATTAAGATGCTACCAGAATTATCATTAATCCTAAGATGTCAAAAAAATAGGAGTTTTGATAAATTAGAAATTAATGGTGATGTAGAAATTTCCTAAAAGAGATTATGACAAAGATAAGATTATTTTGTGATATACCATTAATTTCAAGATTATATGATTTTTTTAAATCATTTAAATGTGAAAATTTAATATTATTGAGATGCCAAAAATATTTAAATTAAGCCCATGTGATTTTAACTTTGGAATTATGAATTTTGGGCCATCATGAAATTATTAGACATATTAATTGGGCATCATAATTAATATTTCATTTTGTATTTAATTTAAAATTCTATTTTATGTGCTTTGGACTAGGGAATCAGAGACAAAATCCCAAAAATTTTTAGGGTAGCCACTTTCCCTAAAATTAGCACACAAAGAGAAAACCCCTAAATTAAAATTTTAGGGTATACAAAGTTACAAAACTGATGAAACCAATCCAAATTTTATTTTGCGTGTCGGGCTAATTTCCCCAAACCCGACACATCACGTTAACGTGGACAACAAAAATACTATTCAATATTTTCATCGGCTAATGCACTGATCAAATTCATGGTGGGAAGATGTTGGCATATTAATCCACTAAGCTACAAACAACAGCTGAAATTTTGCATTCATCCGCTTAATGCATGGTGAAAATGGACAACTTCCCCACTCCGGCGAGCTGCACAGCCAAGGCAAACAAAACAAAAAGCTGTGTTGACGTGTCATGCAGCCAAGGAAGTTTAACCAGAGGATAAGAGTTTTATCCATAGTAGGTAGCTCTCTCCCTCCAAACGTTAGAAACAAGGATAGTGCATGGGCATTTCGGTGCGCAAAAGCCCAATCTGATGACCCGGCGATTGGCAGCAATGGACTTCCGATGTGTTGGCGGGCATCTGATATGCAATGGCCAGACCTGGAGCAGTGGACGACGAGAAATCGACGGCTGCTAGGAGGACGGACGGTCATGGGAAGCCTCGTCGACAAAAGGGAATGAAGGTAGCGGCAACTTGGAAACGACGTCAGCAAGAACTCTGATGAGTTTTTCACCGCCCCTTTGCATTTTTCGGCGAACGAAAATAAGGATTTGGCGCGGCAAGGGGTCATTAGAGATCAGATCGTTGGCGGAGACTTTGTGGTTGGAACAGTTAACTCGTTCGATGGTCGTCGGTGGCAAATCTAGAACAGCGACGACGAGGAAGATGAACTCGGCAGCAACTCTGTTTTGCATTTTTCGACGACCAGAAGGGGGCGATCAGGCGCAGCACTGTCATCACTAGAGGCAGAATAGCGACGCCGAGTTTCTGATCAGAGCAGATCAGTCGTCGGACATCAGATGGTGGCGGTGCAAAGGGGCAACGATAGCCTGCAGACGTCAGCAACGAAGACGCTGATGGGTTTTCAGCGTCTTCTTCGATTTTTTTTTTTTTTTTTATAGCCAGAAGCAAATCAAACTGTTGGTGATCGTCGGCGACAAGTGATGATGGCGGATCCGAACCGGTTCCACTCAACAGCAAGGAATCTGCAATGACAACTTGCATTCGTCGGTAGCATCACGAGGAGATAGCAGAGGGATGGACTGGTTCACCGAGGAGCAACTTTCACGCACAAATTTACAGACGGCCATTGCTCCCTTGCCTAACACCCTGACAACGGTAGGACCTCCCACGCCCTTCACCTCCTAGCCGCTAAAGAAGATCACAGGGAGTCGCATAGTGAGGAGGCGAAGAAAGCCAGCTCGGTGGCCATAATGATGGGCATGGCCCCACGGATACAGTGCATAGCTTAAGCAGCCATTTTCGATCGCATTGCTAAGTGGTGGGACCCAGGTGACGACGCAGATGTATGACATGCCGAGCAGTTGATGCCTTCATTTTATGGTGACCTGCTAGGCTTGCGAATGATAATTACGAGTTCGGGGAGACGATCTGCCACGTAGTCGAGCAGATAGGCAAATGTTTTCGACGCAGCTGACGTGTCGCGCAGACGGAATAGGCTGACATGTCATGCGGTAGACGGCCTGTCACCCGCGCAGCTGACAAACCGCGTTAAGAGAAATTGCTTGATGAGGTGGCGTGCAGGCCAGATGGAACCGACGAGCTTGAACAATGGATGAGAATGCATACACTCTTGCCATACACGAGTGCAATTTTTGGCAACAGATGGGTGGTGATCAGCTAGAAAAGTTAATAAATTTTTCATGTTTATTCCCTAATCCCAAATAATGGATTTAGATTTTATGAGATATATAAAAGAATGCATTATAAAAATCTACTTTTATGACAAAATTAATTACATGGTACCCATATTTGACATCATGCAATTAATTGGATTTTTGGCAATCCATATTATTTTAATTCAATTAATTAAAATATTTGGATTGACCAATGTTGCAAATGAAAACTTCAAAAATGCCCCTAGCGTGGGAGTCAAGCTTCCTCCAACGCATAGGAGTCAAGCTCCTCACAAGGTGTGGCAGTCAAGCTTCCTCCAAGGCGTGGAAGTCAAGCTCGTTACAATGCGTGGGAGTCAAGCTTTCTCCAAGGCTTTGGAGTCAAGCTCCTCACAAGGTGTGGGAGTCAAACTTCCTCTTAGGCATAGGAATCAAGCTTTCTCTAAGGCATGAGAGTCAAGCTCCTCACAAGATGTGGAAATCAAACTTCCTCCAAGGCATGAGAGTCAAGCCTTCTCCTAAGCATTAGAGTCAAGCTCCTTACAAGGCCTAGGAGTCAAGCTCCTTCTAAGGCATGAGAGTCAAGCCACTCCCAGGGCATGGGAGTCAAGGTCCTTCTAAAGCATGAGAGCCAAGCTCCTCCCAGGGTGTGGGAGTCAGGCTCCAATTTTTCAAAATGCCCCTACAAGTGCAACAAAGGCACAATTTCTCAAAATGCCCAAAATACCCCTATAGGTGTAATCAAGGCAAATTTTTAAAATTCTCAAATTGCCCTAGAGGCTAAAAAAATGATAAATACCCCCTCTCTTGGCCCTAAATAGAGAGAATTTTTGAAGGAGTTTGGAGAAGTCTTCAAGAGGCAGGTGTTTCTATTAACACTAGTGACCTTTGGTCACTAGTAATTTCTCTAATATGTTATACACATGGGCCCCACCATGTTATATACATGGGCTCCACCCATGCTGTAATAATGGTGGGTCACATATGATTAGTGGACAACAGGACAATGCTGGGTTAGATATTAAACCTTGATTAAACACTAATTAAACTCCTTATATGATAGAGTTACCTTTTAAATGCCCTATAAATCAGGAAGGTAATGACATTGTCTTAAATCAATTAAGAAAGATAATTTAGTACTAATCACTGCCATTAGTGCTAATCATGATAAGGCTTAATTAATTCAAAGTATAATTAGGCTTAAATCATGCAACTTGGATCTTTGATGTCTCATAGTGTAAATGACAGAGATTGCCCGCTTTTAGTTTTTCATAGGATATTGGAAAACACACTCATCAACTCCTCCAAAAGATTAAGCTTAGGAGTAAGTCACTGAGTCATGACTCACTGAGTCAAACCTTAGAAACACCACTTATTAACTCCTTTAAAAGCCTAAGTTTAGGATGAAGTCACTGAGTCATGACTTATTAAGTCAAGCCTTAGCAAACACCACTCACCAAATTATTTAAAAGCCTAAGTTTAAGACCAAGTCACCAAGTCATCACTCACCAAGTCAAACCTTAGTAACTACCACTCACCAACTCATTCAAAAGCCTAAGTCTAGGACTGAGTCACTAAGTTATGACTTATCGGGTCAAACCTTAGCAAATAACATTTATCAAATCAGCTAAATTCAGTCATCTTGGTCCCACTCTTCATATGCTTTTTATGGGTAATTGAGAGAGTCGAGCTAATCTCACTCTACCTAAGCTTCTCATGGGTAATTAAGAGAGCCGAGCTAATCCTACTATTCCTAAGCTTCTCATGAATAATTGAGAAAGCTGAGCTAATCCCACTCTTCCTAAGCTTCTTGTGGGTAATTGAGAGAGCCGAGCTAAATTCAGTCAACCCGCCTTACTCTTCTTAAGCTTCTCATGGGCAATGAGAGAAAGTCAAAATAAACCTATGTCACCTATTTTCTTCTAGTTTCTTTAAGGTCTAAACACAATAGAGATCACCTGGTCTTGAGCCCTTCCGGGATATGCCAATCAGGTCACAAAATACCTACTATCTCTATGGTTTCTTACACTCTAAATAACAGAAATCACCGGGTCTTGATTCTACCTGGGATAAACCAATTGGGTCAAAATACTCATTCTTTAGGTCGACCCAGTATCTAGCAACCCAGTTTAAATCCATGTCATCTTATCCACCCATTGACTTGAGGTGATCCCCTAAATATCAAGTTATTGCAATGTGCTCGGCGATTCCAAAGATAACACACATTAATTTTGAGAGAGTGTGCATTTCATTTTTGGGTCTCTAAGATGTATTGTACTTTTTATTTTAATCAAGGGTTTTCTCCTATTGTGGAGATATAATTAGGACCACTTGTTATCTGGGATATGAATTATAATTTTTCTAATCTACATAGGAAGTGTAATCAATTGAGGACAATCAATAAAAATGAAAATTATCTAATTCATTATGATAAATCCTCATATTGTTTCATTTTTATTTTTCTCTTTTTGTACTTGTTACAAAAATGGTGAACTCGATGTGAAATATCATATCCTTCATCTTTAAGGAAAAGTAATGCCAATACATCTTTGAGATCTTATTTTTAATGAAGCTGACTAAGTTCTTCTTTTGCTCTTGGCAAATCTTCGGTCTTTTTTGCATCCACTCCCTCACTCCTTTATCATAATGCCAATTAGCTTGACACCAATTATCTATAAAAGGGAGTCAACTGTCTTAATTCCTTTGTTATCGTAGGCTAAGGTTGCTTCCACTGTCCCAACCTTTGGCAGCAATGAGGTTGAGAAGAAAAAGACAAAGAAAAATAAGAGGCAGAGGAGAAAAGTGTTTCTCCTCATGCTCCTAGAATCGTTGGAGATGAGCCTATCTTTGACACCACTTCAGACTCCTCTAAGTCTAGGAGTACACAGACCTTTTCTCCTGTCCAAAAGAGAGAGAAGGTTGCAACTCTCAACCTCCCCAAGCTAATGAAGGGGAGGCGAATAGGAGCTCTCTTCGATCCTAAGCCGACTGATTGGTCTGGGAGGCATGTGTTAAGGAAAGTTCCCCAAAAGTATGTTCAGCCTTCTAGGGGGTCTAGAAAGAGGACGACAAAGAGAGGGAAGTCCAAGAAGAGGTCAACTCATAGGTTGACCATTCAAATGAAAAAGGAAGGATGGAAGCTACCATCCGAGAAGCACACCGCAATGGTAAGAAGAACATCTGCATCCCAGGATGAATAGTAGGAAAATAATATATTCGCTATTTAAGCCAATCTCTTTTATTCCCTGAGAAGAGAGATCAATAGGACAAACACCCTTCGGATGCCAAGCAAGATATCAAAGGTAGAAATGAGAGAAAAAAGGGCTGATTCTAGTAGCTCAAAGAAAAGAGACCAGAAGAAAAGGAAGTTGCAGCCTGTTAGTGTATGCACCACTTCGGTCGACAAGGACCTGTTACCAACACTACCTAGCCTGCTTTGTCAGACAATCATCATGAGGTCAATGGCTAAATCCATGGTGCCTCCCTCAATATTTCATTCTCTATCAGAGGATGTCGAGAGAGAAGATCACTTATCTACATCTCCTCGTCAATTGATGCACAGACATCAATTTGTCTCGACAGTTACGTCTTACATGGCCGAGAGAAATGCAGCTCCCACTTTCATAAAAGAGATAATGTGATGATTGGAACTACTCGAGGCTAAAAATCAACGGTTAAGAGAGACATATGCATAATAGAATATTGGCCAAACCTCCAATCCTAGCCAACCATCCAATGTTGCACATCCTCTCAACCTTCCATCCATGGGAACGGTGTGCCACCGAGACTATTTGTCTTTAACCTGCTACGAGGGGATCCCATAGGACTAGATGCATCACCCCTCACTTCTTTAGTTGCTTCACCTTGGCAAACTGTCCAATATTGATGTTCGTGCATAGCCATTTGGTGCGAATGTTCTCCACAACCGTTCAGTGCAAATGCGCATGCACAACCATACCATATGAACCAAAATCCCATGTCATACTTCAATGAGATGATGAATGACTGGATGGTCCCATAACAAATAAACTTGCCTTCTTAAGTGCTAAACATTTATCATCGACTGTATCCATTGCAGATTGAGAATGAGTCATTCCACTAGGCTTCCACAATATAGACTTCGATACATTTGATGGAATAGATGATCCCCAACATCATCTCACCCTCTTCAATCTTAAGATGGGAAACTATGCTGCCTATCGCATTCTCTGCTTGAGATTATTTGGTTCATCACTCAAAGGAGTGGCACTTGATGCTTCCAGTAGGTTCAGTCAAGACCTGGAATGACATGCAAAACCTATTTCTAGCAAGGTTTTTTGTGACTAAAAGAGATGTCACATTAGTTGACCTCTCCCTTATGAGGCAAAGGGATGATGAACCAGTAGAGGAGTTCATCTCTTGTTGGCAGAAGGAAGCCAACAAATATGAGGTAACCCTAACAAAGGAGCAAAGAGTTCACCTATGCCGTAATTACATTAAGGTCGACCTTGTAATCTTGGTGAATGAGAAGATCACCACCTTCCGAGAACTAACCAAAGAGGCAAGTCAAAAGGAACACCTCCTTTCATTTTTTGGAAAGATCAAAGTTTGGGATGATAAATAGAAAAAAAACACTTTCTAGCCTAAGAAGAAAGAATTGGAAAAAAGCAAATCGAACACCTCTATTAACACTACTAAGACCAAAACTAGTGGTAATGATAGGCAGTCGAAGAAAAGGGAGATTCCCAAGCCAAAATACCAGTACTTTGATGAGGAAGTGGTACCAATTCCATTGGGGCTCATCCAATCAGGCAATATTTGGGTACCGAAACTCCTGTTTCTAGCAAAGGTAGATAAGGTTAACTAACTCTATACTATCATTACCATCGGGGTATCAATTATCTGATAGATAAATGCAAAATAGTAAGAAGAATAATCAACTATTGCATGAAGAGTGAAAAAATTACACTAAAGAAGGATGCATAGGCGACATTCAACAACATATTGGTAAAAGAAATTCCCAATTTAGCAATATTAGAATAAGAATTTGATCATCGGTTCTCTAAAACCTCTAGCCAAGAGGTATAAAAGAAAGTCATGGCTGATGACGAAGATTGAGATCTTGTTTGCCCAAAAGACATCTCAGAAGTTCTATCGATGAGATGTAAGGGACGAAACCATCAGACCAAACATATAAAGCAGAAAGAAATGGAAGAGCGTCTAAAGGATTTATTCCCATATCCTGAAAGGATACACTGTTGGCCATCATGGTTCCAACCATACATAATTGGGAATTAATCTAGCCCAAGAGGCTTACATCCTTCTACAAGAAAATGGTAAGAAAAAAGAAGAAAAGAGTTTGCCTTGGTCAAGGGTGCCCAAAGCTCCATGCTTGGGTGCCTTCGCCGTCACTTTCATTAGCTGTAGATGAAGTATGGACGATATTTTGTGATAACTTGCCAAACTTAGAAACTGAGAATAATCCAAGCTCTTATGAGGATAATCCATTTGAATATCCGATAGTGGTGTCTTGCTATTACATTAGTGAAGGAGAGGCCTCCACTAGCCAACCAAATAAGAGGTGAGAACGCTCTTATAAAAGGCGTGATCACCAAAGAGAGCACTCACATCAAGGGTTCACCGTATTCAATATTGATGATTCACCAGTTACACACCTCCTCCGCTATGCTGATGAGTGTTGCAGAGAAAATCCAGACCTTACAAAGATGCATCGATATTTTGGAAGCTCACTTTCCTCGGAAGTGAAGAAGAACTAGTTCCAAACTTTGACAGTTTAGGGTACCAAAGAATGGGTCCTCTTGCAAGACATGTTCCTGCTACACATTCTTTCTAAAAGAAAGGAGGGATTAGGAAGTCTCTTATCAACTAGGACTAATATTTTAGCGAGAACACGGCTAGTTATGTTCACAAATGGAGGGACGCTGCTTGGAGCGACCCATAATCACTTGATCGCCTAGAGAATGCAAAAATCCATCTTTGCCTGGCAAAAATGGCCTATTTTCACCATTGAATGCCGTCTAACTTCATAGAGGACTTCGATCTAGCCAAAAAGAAGAAGATTAGGGTGATAGATGACCCACCAAAGGAATAAATATTCATAGAATCGTACATTGCGAGAGTCCTTGAATACTTACACTACATGAAGGCCCCTATTTTGACAACAGTTCCAGAAACTAAGTAAATCTGTTACTTAGGGTGACCCATGATGAAATTATTTAAAGAAGGCTACAAGGCTGCGATCGGACACTTATTCCAATATCAAGTTTTAGTACAAATGATGTTGCAAAATGAGGCATATGCAATCAAGAGCTTCTCATTTTCATTCATTGATAATAGCCATGCCCTAAAGTGGATTGCAACATTGTCAGTCGAATCGTTTAGATCTTGAGAGGTCTTGGCTAAAACATCCACACACAGATTTCATGATTACACCTCTCAGTACTCTAAGGCACAAGTGCGAGGAATTCATCTTCTTGAAGGTGAACATCTTTATGACTTTGCCTTATAATGGTGCAATGTTCGCCTTTATTGACCCGTATTATGAGAAGAAAGATGCATAATATAGGAATCCATTATTGCCTTGGGAAAGGCCTTTCCATTGACCAAAGAAGTATCTACTTTATTTCCTGGACTGCTAAAGCTACTAATCCAAGAACCATCAGAACCTATGAAGGTATCTTGCAACATGACCAACATCATGCAAAATGAAGAGAATGCTCCACAAGAAGTATCTGAATCGCCAAAAATAATGGCCATGTTGTGATCCGGGAAGAACATAACTCAGGATAAAGGAAAGGCACCAATGCAAGAAGAGCCAATGTCTGGAATTCTTTGTCCCTCTATTGAAGACAGGGAAGCTCTAGAACTAATAAATAAGCCAGATTATAATGTTGTCACTCACTTGCGCTGAATCTTAGCAAGACTGAGCATATTTGATGTACTTAAGCTTTCTAAAAAGTCTTGGCAAGCGCTCATAAATGCGCTGGTAGATGAGTCCATCAAGGATCAGTACCTGACAGAGGTCGCTAATACAATTGAATGTAACTAAACTATGACTTTCACAGAAGATGACTTATTACTTGGAATTATAGAGCATAATCGTCTGTTATTTGTAAGTGGCGATTTAGTGGGAGAAAGGATTAACCAAATTATGCTGGATCCAAGATCTATGGTGAATATTCTTTTGCTCAAAATACTGAAGCATATTGGGACGTGCCCATTCATTCTTAAAAGTAGTACTTTGGTGATTCAAGGATTTAAACAAGAGAGTTAGATGACCATGGGGACTATCACCTTGAGCCTTGATATTCAAGAATTTCTCACAAAAGTCAATTGTCATGTCATTAATGCACTAACATCCTACAACTTGTTGCTCGGAAGGCCATGGTTACACCAATACCAAGTTGTGGCATTCATGGTGCATCAATGCTTTAAGTTCCACTAAGATGGTATAATGAGGTGCATATCGGCTGATGTATGGCCATTTGCAATTTCAAAGGCATTCTTCTTAGAAGCCTAATACTATGAGCTGGCATTGAATAAACCGGGGCAACCAAAAGAATCAGCTAAGTTGACCATGGACAAAAAACAATAACTATTTATCACCAAAAGACAAGGGTCTACATCACAAAGACCCTCATCATAGGCTGTACTTCCACAAGCGTCCTTGTTCCCAGTAGTTCTGCCACCAATGTCTTCATACTTTGAAATTGCGACAAGTGTCTTACAAGATGATAAGTTAAAACTTATGAAAGAGTTGGAAGTGCTCCAAGTAGATGATGATGATAAAGAAAGGTAGTCGGTTTAGCATCCGCAACTGTCAGAGCATCCGGTCACTTCTGCTCCTACACCAACTCTGTCAATTCAGAATGTGTTCAATTGGAGGCTAGTTGCAACTTCCTCAACTCTATAATCTTTTGTCTTCCAGGCTGGGATGTCAACACCAAGACCACTTGGAAGATGACGCGAAAGAAGGTCAACTAGGCCATCAATAGGCAAGGGGTAAGCCATACCCCCACCAAGTTAGAATTTATAAGAATCAAGTTGCAAACTATTTACAAGCTTATATGTCGCTATAATCAGCACCGGTCGAGAACACCTAGTTCCAGATCAACACTCCGGGCTCAAAGCGAACAATCACTACTCCTCCAACATTGTCACCTTCAGTGCCAAGCTACTCTCAATTAGTCTCAAAACCAATGCAGTCATTCTATTTTGAGATCAATACTAGGAGCACTAGTCAAACAAAATAAGCAACATTCTCCAATCTCAGTACCAAGAGCAGTACATGGGAAATTGGAGGTGGAAAATTACAATCCATGTTGGTCAAGTACAACTGACCACTAACTTGACAAGCTGAGTTAGAAATCATTCAAACAAAAAACCTAAACTACAATCCCAAGTGGAAAAAGGAAGATTAGTATTCAAGGAGATGGGCTTGCCCTATGGACAATGCCGTACTTCTGATCTTTGGCCTAAGAAATCCCTGTCCGCCAAAAATTTCTATAAATTTAGTAAGGGTTGTAGAGGAATGATTGACCTCCTCGGCATTTATTCCGATGAACTCTATATGTCAAGAATCAGTTCGCTCATCCTGGTTCCAATCAAACAAAAATTAATGAGTCTCCGGTATCTAGGAGATCAAACAGGTCTTCCTGTGGACGATGATATTGGTGTGGATAGTAATGAGGAGTATGCCTCATATTGCTTCTATGTAAGTATCAAGTCAATTGTCGATCTCACTATGTGGGATTGCCAATCAGCTCCTACTAAGTCTAAGACGTCAAAAATGTCATCCACCCTATTAACAATTGCATATTGCTTTATGGTTTCCACCTCTCACCATGCATCTACCGAAAAGGAAAAATCTGAGTCTGATGATAAAGAATCACAAACATATTTGAAGGGACCTGGGGATACACATAACAAAGAAGTCATTGATGATCCATTAATTTCCTAATCAGAGTCAGAAACAACGAGGAAGACTTATGATGATAATGCGCATGAGCCCGATCATGTGTCAAATCCTGACTGCTTAGAGGAAGAAGAGAATAATAAATCTGATTCTTCCTTAGAAGAAATAACCTGTGGTGTAGCTTCACTGAGGTTAGAAGATGGTGGACAACCAACAATCGATGAAATTGAAGAGTTCAACCTGGGCATAGATGAAGAGAAGCACCTTACCTTTATTACCAAATCCTTACCAAAATAATAAAAGCAATTGCTAATGGATCTTCTCGGGGAATTCAAAGATGTTTTTGCATGGACATACTCTGAAATGCTTGGCTTAGATTCGGATATTGCCATGCATTCTTTATATATCTCTCTAAGCAATCGACCAGTAAAGCAAGCACCAAAGAAGTTCAGACTTGAATTGGAGCAACAAATCATTAATGAGATCAATAATTTACTAGAAGCCAACTTCATTTCAGAAATCAAGTTCCCAAGATGGCTCTCCAGTGTTGTCTCGTTAAAAAAAGAATGGGCAAATCTAAGTTTGTGCCAATTTTTGCAATCTCAATGAAGCCTGTCCGAAAGATAAGTTCCCACTGCCACATACAGAACTCCTTATTGATAGCACATCACTCTATGATATATTCCCATTCATAGATGGTTACTCTGGCTATAATCAGATCAGGATGGTGCCAGCAGCCGAGGCTTCTACTATATTTTGCACTTCAATGAGCGTCTTTTGCTAGAAAGTTATACCATTTAGACTAAATAATGCAGGAGCTACTTATCAAAGAGCTATGCAAGTTATTTTCCATGACATGCTTCACAATCTTGTTGAAGGCTATGTTGATGATTTGGTGGTAAGATCCAAGTCATGATCAACACCGTCAGGATCTACATATCGTCTTTGTACAACTAAGGAAAAACAAGCTACACATGAACCCACTCAAATGCGCATTTGGAGTTAGGTTAGGCAAGTTCTTGGGATTTATCATTTGTCATCAAGGAATCGAGGTGGACCCATAAAAAGTAGAGGCCATCAGAAACATGCCTCCCCCAAGGAACATAAATGATTTAAGAAGTTTACAAAGTAAACTATCTTATATTAGAAGATTTGTTACCAATTTAGCAGGAAGATGTCAACCATTTCATCATCTACTAAAGAAAGATGTGGCTTTTGTTTAGGACGAAGCTTGCCAGAAAGCCTTCGATATCATCAAAGATTTGCTTTGTAACCCATCGATTTTGGCTGCACCAGCCAAGGGTAAATCCCTTATTTTGTACATCTCTACGAGCGAGCAATTGCTGGGGACATTGCTTGTACAAGAAAATCAAGATGGTAAGAAGCAAGCATTATATTACCTTAGCCGTCAGTTGATCGATGTAGAATGCAACTATTCTCTGATCGAAAAGACATGCCTTTCCTTGGTATTTGCAGCCCAAAAGCTAAGGCATTATTTCCTTACTCATGAGATCTGATTAATTTCTAAAGCTGATCTACTTAAATTTTTGATCACTCGTCCTATACTATTGGGATAGTTGGCAAAGTAGTCATTACTACTATCAAAACTTGACATCACCTTTATCCCGCAAAAAGTTGTGAAAGAACAATTTCTGACTGACTTCTTAGCAACTCATCCAGTCGATGAAGAGGTAGTTGTATAAGAAGACTTGCCAGACGAGAAATTATTTGTTGCACAAGTCAACATTCCCTGACAGATGTACTTCGATGGTGTTGCCAAAGTTGTTGGCACTGGCATTGGAATTATCTTTATCTCACCTCAGAAAAACATTCTTCCATATTCTTTCTACTTAGGAAAGAATTACACTAACAATCAAGCAGAGTATGAGGCACTACTCTTAGGACTTCAGATTGCCCTCAACTTCGGGATTACAAAATTAGACTTCTTCTATGATTCAGAATTGGTGGTCCGACAATTAACTACTGAATATGAAGTTCGCCAACCCAATTTATGCTAGTATTATGATATTTCACAAAGGCTATTGGATCAGCTTTTTCAAGTCAACATTGCGCATATTCCAAGGACTAAGAATACTATTGCTAATGCTCTAGCAAATTTGGCAACCGCTCTAGCCATTACTGGAGGCCCAGAAGTCATTGTCAAACTTAAGCAATGAAGTCGCATTCTCGACTCATATGATGAGGAGACTACTAAGCAAGCGGAATATGTAGCCTACATGGAACTGGCGATGGATGATTGGCGAACCCTGTACATCGACTATGTACAATACGGAATACTCTTGGAAAACTTGCAAGAAAGATTTACTCTAAGAAAAAGGGCTACTCGATATGTGTATTACAATAATACATTGTATCGCTAGGCATATGATGGATTTTGGCTCATTTTCTTAATGGGGAAGAGATTCAATATGCAATCTTGCAAGCCCATTCTAGCGAATGTGGTGGGCATCCATCTGGTTAGAGATTATACAGACGGATCAAATGCCTAGGATACTATTGGCCTACCATGGGCTCAGACTCACTGTAATTTGCCAAATCATGCCTCTAATGTCAGCTCTATGGGGATATCTGACATATACCACCTTCAGAATTGGTACCTGCAAGCATCTCTTGGCTATTTGCATGGTGGGGATTTGATATTATTGGTCCAATCAACCCTCCATCGTCCAAGGGATATGCCTAAATCCTAGCTGCTACCGATTACTTCTCCAAGTGGGCAGAAGCTGACTCATATAAGAGAGTGAGAGCCAAAGAAGTAATCGAGTTTATCAAATTCAAGATCATGTATCGATATGGTAATCCATGCCAAATCACATTAGACAATGGTACTCCATTCAAGAATGAGGCAATAAAAAAGTTTTGTCAAAAGTAAGGCAACAAACATGTATTCTCTATACCATATCATTTATAAGGAAATAACCAAGCAGAAGTGTTCAATAAATGACGGCTCAGCTGGTGAAGCTCCCTCTGAAGAGCTTCAAGGCAATTTTTGTTTGTTCTCACATCTTCTCTTAAAGAGGTCAACTCTACTTGAAGAGATGAAAGATGCTCCAAAGCCATGCACATGGCTGATGATTTCTCATCAATCTTAGCCAATATATCCTCAAGTTTAATTTCCTTGGCAGCGATGACTTCAATAGGAACTCTCGAGATAGCATCTGACTTAGCTTGTGCCCATGCTTGCTAGAAAGACTCTAGTTGCTTGAAAATGGCTGATAGACAGGAGATGTCACCACCCAGCCTTTCTATACCTTCAGCACAAAATAGAAAATGATCTTTCAATGTTGCAAGTGCATCGAACGAAGAGGCTCTCCGCAGTGATCTAGTGAAGTCAGAATAAAAAGATCGGACTTCATCCTCTAAGTCCTCTTGTTGAACTTTGCTTTGCTCCTTTGTTGCTTTGATGTGAGCTAAAGACAACATCTATAGAAAATCCTCATTGAGCAAAGCATGAAAGCGAAATGTTGATGCTTGAGGTATCTCCCTATCTGGTTTGTAAGCGCTATCATCAATCTGCAGCAATGCTTCTGGAGTAGAGTGGAAGGCTTCATCTATAGGATGATCATCCTCAATATCAGAAGTAACTTTTCCTGCATCTCTTTCAAGAGCAACTATGGAAGCAGAACCCTCTAATGAGAACTCTGCCGAAGTAACCTCTTCTTTAATTGAAGGTCTCGCCAAATGAAGAAGATGTGAAGATAATAGAGAAAGAGGAGAAGGAATATAGCCAAGTTAATGAATGGCCTAATACAGATTGAACAGATCAGGTGATGATTCCCTCTGGTCTCCTACTAATGTATTAATCACATCTGGCTGATTGCTATGCATCTCCATGAGAATCCCTTCAGCAATAATAGCTTCAATACTTTCCCCACCACCTATAACAACACTTTCCACCAATTGCTCTAATTCTTCAACGAGTCTAGAAGACAATGGGGTAGAGGGAGTTGTCTCATAAGGAAGCATGCTCTTAGGAAGAGGTTTAGACTCTTTTTGACTTATTTTGGCCTTCTTCCTTCATTTTGTAGTGAAACTCCTAGAAACAGTTTTTCTTTTTTGTAAAATAGGAGCCTCTTCACTGGTTACCACCTTCTTGCTCTTCTTGATAGCTAGAGCAGGAACCTCTTCATTGGCCACTACCTTCTTACTCTTCTTGATAGCTGGAGTAGAAACCTCTTTACTTGTTACTGCTTTCGTACTCTTCTTGAGAGTAGGAACTGGAGGAGCTGCTTCGTGCCTAGAAATTGCACTTTTAGTCACTCTTGGAGGAGGAGGGTCAGACAATCATTGGCTAGTCTTTGCTCTCTCACTCTGCTTTGCAGCAACATTACTAGATCCAGCCCCTTTCTTTTGAGATAAAGAAGTCCTTAGAGGAACTGAAGCCCGAGGAACCTCATCACGGAATCATACTAGAGTACAATCTGTCAAGTACCATTCCAACCTTACCTCTACATTAACTTTTACTTTGGTCAATTCCTCCCTTAAAAGAGGCACGCTGATTGGTGCAATTTGCTTAGCATAAGCTGGAGGGATATAAGGAGCTGGCTTGGTAGAAGCCAGCTCAGGAGTCACTGGCTCTGTCCAGATATCTTCTCTTACGGGGTATATTTGTTCACCAAAGCCCCACCACCCAATATGACTATGGTTAGTGAGATAAACATTCAGTCGGGAACGATGATCATCTAACCACAACATGTATTATGTAAAGGTGGTCGGCCTTTCAAAATTCATAGCTATTGTACCCCCAAGAAGATATCCTCAGGCATGTCAACTACAAAAGAGGATATCAACAGATGAACAGCAGTTAGACCACAATTTGGAAGCCTCCCTACTGATTTTGTCTCCATTGCTACTGTACCACCAAGTGTAGTCCTTGGATATGTGGATTATCCGAGCTGGACCAGGCAAGAAGATGTCATAGTCATGAAATATAGTGGTAAAATAGAATGATAATAGATACCACCAAGATGGGTTCATTTTTATTTCACTCTCCTCTCATGATATTTTCATAACATGACCTAGCATTTTCGGGTCATAGCCAAATTTTCTATCAAACCGATATAGAAAATATGACTCTATCTAAAAGTTAGAGCCATCCTGAAGAGAAAGTAAGAAACTTTACAAGGAAATTATGTACTCATCCGTCTTTCCACTAGATGAAATAACATGACCCAAAACTATCCCATGTTCAACCATAAAGTGACATTTTTCAGAATTTAACACAAGATTAGTTTCTATGCATCTTTGAAGAACAAGGGTAAGGTTATGCAAGCAGTTATCAAAGGAGTCTCCATAGACTGTGAAATCATCCATGAAGACTTCTATAATGTGCTCAATGTAATCAGAAAATATGCTAACCATACACCTCTGA
>JAYJMB010088663.1:0-19065 GCA_036873735.1 Pouteria campechiana | reverse complement strand
ATGGTTATTATGTATTGAAGGACTGTCAGAAGAACTAATCCTTGGAAATGCGTTCTTAAAACATCAACCTGAGAACAAGCCATTTATCCAAGAATTAGACCATGTGATTATTGGAGCACATAAAATTCCAACAGAGTCCTCTCCATCCATATTCAAATTGGATAGAGGAGAAGACCGTATAAGGACAGAACTATCTACAGCAAATGATCGAGCAAGATAAAGTTCAGGTCGAAAAAATTGAGAATATCCACCATATTCAGCTTGCTGATATTCAGCAGGAGCTAGAAGATAACTTTTCAGAAAATCCCCTGAAGTTATCAAAAAGATGTAAAGTGGAAGCAATTCTAGAACTCAAATATCCAGAAACTATCATTAGAAGCAGAGGAATGAAATATACCGCCGAGATGATAGAGGAATTTGAAAAGCAGATTCCAGAATTGGAAGCCTTACAGTTGATAAAACCAAGTCAAAGTCAGCATAGAAGTGCTGCCTTTATGGTTTTAAATCATGCAGAAAAGGCAAGAGGAAAAGCCAGAATGGTTATAGATTACAGAGATCTAAACCGGGCAACCAGAGATGATGGATATAGTCTTCCAAACCAAGAAGAACTCAGAAACTGGATACGACAACACAGGCCAATGATTTATTCAAAATTTGATTTAAAATCAGGATATTGGCAAATCAGAATGCATCCAGAGAGTATCCATCTTACAGCGTTTTCTTGCCATATGGGATTGTTTGAATGGCTAGTAATGCCATTTGGTCTGAAAAATGCCCCTGGCATATTTCAAAGGCGCATGGACTTAGCTTTCAAACATCTGAAAGAGTTCGTTGCAGTTTATATTGATGATGTGTTAGTTTTCTCAAAAAATGAGGAAGAACACCTGCAGCACCTGCAAAAGGTAGCAGAAGTATTCATCAATGAAGGCATGGTATTATCCAAGAAAAAATGTGTTTGGATGACACCACGTGTCAATTTCCTAGGATTGGAAATTGAAGGAAGAAAGGAAAAGTTGCAGCCACATATTTCAAAATCAATAGCTGCATTTCCAGATCAAATTCAGGACAGGAAACAATTACAACGGTTCCTAGGACTCCTGAATTATGTAAGGCCTTTCATCAGGGGGTTAGCAGCATTAATCCGAGTACTTCATAAGAAAACTTCAGAAAAAATTACTTGGCAATGGAGTTATGAAGACACTCGGAGGATTAGAAAAATTAAAAATCGAACAAAAGATCTCCCAGAATTACAATTACCAGAAAAAGGAGATTTTTTGATCTTAGAAACTGATGCTTCTCAAGATTATTGGGGATGTATCCTGAAGGCCAGAAAGCCAGAAATCAAGGAAGAAAACATCTTGCCGATATTGGGGAGGAACCTTTAAAGGTTCGGAAATAAATTGGCCTATTCATGAAAAGGAAGTATTTGCTGTTATTCAATCCATTAAGGCCAATGAATTATACCTTGCTTCAGAGAAGATGTTTCTAGCTAGAACAGATTCTTCTTATGTAAGGCATTTTCGTTCCATCAAGCTTAGGTCCATTGGACAGGCTAAGCTAGTTAGATGACAACAAAAGCTAGCACATTATAAGTTTGAAATAGAACTCATTAAATCTCAGACTAACTTATGTGCTGATCTTTTAACAAGAGAACTTGCAGGTTTTGTTAAAAGATGGATAGACGACCCAGGTACAGCAAAAGACAATTGTCCGAAGCAGAAAGGAAGGTCGAAAAGCTAGAAAGCCTTCTAGCAGAAGCCAAAGCAACTATGAAACCAAAGCAATCAAGAGAAAAGTTACAGTGTTGGCAGTGTAAGGAACTTGGCCATTTTGCCAATACTTATCCAGCAAAGAAGAAAGCAGAAGACAAGAAAAAAGTACCAGTGGCCAAAGAAGCTATCCCAGATTACTCATATTTCAAACTCCCTAGAGTTGATATTCAGCAACAAGGCGATTTATGGGTAGCGGACAAAGAAACCGGATATCTTATCCATAATCCAGCACGGATTAAGTTGGAAGATATCGTTCTTATAAGCCTCCAGACAGAATCAAAAGAACAATTAGAATTACTTTGGGCAGGCTTATTGATTCACTATCACCAGAATAATCCAGGAGGGCTCCAACAAATGTATGCAGCAGCCTTGTGATTAGGAGATAGGGTTCAGAGATTGGAACAGGTATTAGATCGTCTCAAAGGACAGGAATCTAATCGTTTCGATTTATCTGACAAATGGAAAACCCAAGAATCAAATAATGAAATCATCCATGGGTTAGTCCGAGAAACCATTAAGGAAGTGGTTTCAGAAAATTTGCTTTCCAGAAAACAAATGGTTTCGAAGGCAAATCCCAATATCCAGAAATGTGTACAAAATTGGGCAAAGACCTCAATTAGTTGTCACATCGGATATATTTAGAGATTCTTAGCTATGGAGAGAACCTCTGAAGGCAGGAATGGTGTCTTACTTATGTATAGACAGAAGCCATTTGCCTAGCATAGCCGAGTTACCTGAATCTATCAGATTTCTTCTTCTCTCACTTGGCTATGGACATCGTTTCGTCACCTGTTTGGGAATTCATACCACTGAATGGATAAGCGCTAAAGATAGCAGGACTTATCCTAATTATCAGGTTTGGTTATTAAATCCAGGAGAAGGTCAGATTCCAGAAGCATCTTCTGCAAGACCTTGGATCTAAACAGATTGGCCAGAATTTTCCACGGTAACCGATCAAATTGCATGTACGCGGGTTATAGAAACCATTCAAGCTGCAGATCAAGCCATTGATAATTCAGAGTTGACAGCCATCACAGGATATGACTCTCCCAATATTTTGGCAGTAATTCCAAAGAAGCTCATAACCAATGCTTCAGATTTGGAGTCGGCCTACACTGATGAAGTCAACAATTTTCTCGAAAGCATTTGCAGACCCCAAAGCTATCCAGCCGTCATTCGAAAGAATTGGTCCTCCATTAACAGTATCATCGCCTCCAGACCAACTCAGCTTATCGATGCCCTAATGGATATTGAGGTAGCAAGCACGGATGCGACCTGAGATGACATAAAGACGATGCCAGCAAAGCAGATTCGTCTTTTGACTACTTTCGGCGAAAGTAATCTCCTTTACCTCCCTCCAACGTTATCATTGTACATATGTCCACCAACCTGTGGTGCCGACACTTTAAGTTACTGTTTGCTTTATACTATTTACCTTTTGACGTGTCTACCATCTGTGGTAAGAGACACCATTACTTGTAACTTTCTTCATCTATAAATAGATGTTGTTCGCTCTTCTTCGGGGAGCAACAACAGTTATTCCTCTACCTCCTCTTCCTAAGCTCTCCCTCTGCAAGCTATTGGCAACTTCCTGCCTTCTTTTCTTGCCTCTTGAGTACGCTGTCAGTGAAGCTTGGAGTATTGGAAGGTTGTTCTCCCAAATGTGCAGCAAGTGTGGTGGACTTGGTACGTTTGTTTTAAAAATAGATATGCAATTATTGTATTGTATGTATCACATTTAGTTGCATAATTTTTAAATGAAATTCCACGGTTGTTCCTATAAAGGCTAGTTATGCCAGGACGCAATTTGAAAACATTGCTATCAGAACAAAAACGATTAATAAAGATTGAAGAGTATCTTACCCAGTCAGCCAATGTGTTGGGGTATGAAGAAAGAACTCTAGCTCAATCTGTCTACGACATAATTGTTTCAGTAAGGGAAACCTTAGAAGCAATTAAAGTCAGGATAGCAGAAATAGAGCAAGAAGAGATTGAAGAAGTCAAGGCTAAACAGAGAGAAATTGAAGAAGAAATAGAACACGCTAGATTGAGGAGAATCCAGACCCTCAAAGCAAAAGCTCGATATGCTAAGGCTACTCGAGCAGCAGTCTATGTCAGCTCTTCGGAAGACTCTGATTATGAAGATTCAATCACTTGCAGCTCTCATAAAGGAAAGGAAATAGATCCAGATTCAAACGACTGGTAATTTCCAGATTTCCTTGCAATTTCCAGATTTCCTTGCAATTTCCAGAAAAGTTTTCATCTTCCGCGCAATAACTCTGGAAATGGTATCAGAGTTATTGCGCGGAAGATGGTGAGTTTACCACTCTTCTCCAACATCAGAACTTCCAAATCCATCCGCCCTTTGCACCGGAATCATTGTCTAACAACTCCAATCGAAGCTGCACAAGGTTGAGGATGAAACATGGTGGGTTTCTGGCTCCCTTCTCATTATTGCGCATGCAACTGAGGAAGAAGAATCTCTAATGGGGCTATTGGATTTTTGGTGCTTTTACCAAACAATCCCCTTGATTTTCTGGTTTGGAAATAAATCTAGTTTCAAAAATTGCATCCAAGTCCATAAAGTTCAGAATATTTACAAGCTGATTCCCTTTGTATTTTTACAAGTAAGCCCCCCATGTTTCTGAAATTTCAAAAGCACCTTGAGTTTTCAACTATTGCAAAACTATCTTTTAGTTTCTGAAAATTGCTAAACAATCCCAAAATTTCTGAAATTATAGAAAGGTCCAGATTTACAAAAACAAAAAAAAGTCCTTATTTTTTGACAGTACAAAAAAATCTGTTTCAAAAAGAAAATTCTTATTTTCCAAAAAAAAAAAAATTTAAAATCTCTTTTTCAAAAAAAAAAAACTATTTTCATAAAAATAATCTACTGAAAAAAATCTTATTAAAAAAAGCTTTGTTTTTGCAAAAAAGTACAATTTTTATGAAAAAACTCTTTTTTCAAAAAAAAATAAGAAAAATTCAAAAATAAAAATTATTCAAGCCTGCCAAATTCCTTTTGAGCCAAATCAATAAGAAAATTTTCTTACTCTTCCTCTAATGCTTTTCATTGGGATTCTTATGACGCTGATTTCTCAAGCCATTCAAATTCAACATAGTCTAATTATGATTATTGAAGTTATGCAGAAGATAGACATGTGCGAGCTCCTTTTTCATGCCAGCGATGTTCCATATTATGCTAGTGAATTAAACTATGATGCTTTTTACAATTAGGTAGATTCTGTTGAGTATTATTTTGCATGTTATGATATGAGTGAAGATGAAAAGCAACTATTTTGGCTTCCAAGTTATGCCACGAGTTAAGCAACTTATGACATCGAATTTTCAGGTTTCATATTGTTGAGAATTCGTTGGAATTGAACTCAATCTTGAAGCAAAGATTCTCTCCATGTAGAGGATATGTATATGCTATGAAAAGATTCCGTTGGTCACAACAAGGTAATCTAAATGTTGAAGGATATACAAGCATATACCATGAGTTGAAGGTTAAAAGTCAGATAAAAATGTCTCCTCTACCACAAGTTGAAGATTATTGTGCAGGTTTAAATTTTGATTTGAGATAATAAGAAGCATGGAATTGAAAGATTTGAATGAAGCATATCAAATGGCAAAGACAAAATGTACAAGAATTCAAGCCAAAAGGCATACAAGTCATTCGTCTCCAAATAATACCTCTTCCTTTAATACTGTTGCTCAATCTCGGGATTCTAGTACTCAACCTAAAGTTTCTTCTATTCAAGAATAAGACTTAGCAACTTATATAACTCAGTTGGGTGAACAAATAAATCAAAGGTTTGATGCTTTAGAAAGACACTTAAGGCAAGATCAAAGTAGTGACTTCCAAGAGAACAATGTGGGATAAATTACAACCCAGAGTCCCACAAGTTCTATTAGTATCCTCCCAACCTCTCTTGCACCTGAAGGTAATCAATTGTCTATCCTCAAAGCTGAAGACTTGGCTGTTAAAAAGTCTGTATCTAATGATCCATTACCTGAGTTAAAAGAGCAAGTAGAAAAAATTTATTTGATAGCTGAAGAAACAGTATATGATGATCAAGCTGAGATGACTGAAAATTTTCAAAATGAAGAGCTCATATATGAGTTTCAGAAGAGGATTATTGTCGTAAGTGAAGAAACTATTCAACCTTCACAAATTGCAGAAGTTAAGATTGAAAAAGGCAAAAACATTGGCAAGACTGTGACCAGAGGAGTTGATGATATAGTTGATTTGATTGACTCTACAAAGACCAATCTTGTGACGCAAAAGGAAAAGCCGAGGTTGATAGGTTCATAATCCAAATTCAATAAATCTGCATCTGAAGGAAAAAGAAAGTTCAAGGCCACAAGGTGAAGGTACAGAAGCAGATCAAAGAGATGTAGTCCACTTATTCACCATGGAGAATTACATTATCAATTCGTGCCAAAGAGAAAGAAAATCAGATACAAAGTTGGAGTATAGTTCACTTTGGCATCATAACTAAAGCACGAGTTTTCTTTCAACCCAGAGAGAATGATAAAGAACGCAATATGAGCAATAAAGGCTACTTAATAGAATTTAGGGTTTTTTATTATTTCATATTTTAGAAAAATTAATATTTTATATATTTATTTGTTTTAATTAGGATTTGGTATAATCATCAATTGACCCGCATATAGATTAACTTGAAGAATAGTTTAGATCATTGCTTTTACTTAGGGTTTAAGTAATCAATATCCCTTTAGGATTAGGATTGCGTAGGACTTTAATTATCTCCTATAAATAGGGAGATACGTTTCATTGTAAGACACAACTTATGATTATTGATTGAATGCAAGTGCATATAGTTCTTCCAAAATCTCTACATTATTCTTCTACTTTCCCTCAAATCACTAATTCTTCTTTTCTTCTTCCCTTTCTTCCCTTCTTGTCTCCACGAGAAGATCCTACCAATTTCTTCTAAATTCTCCTTCCTCCTATGCTACATCATTAGGTAGTTGTAAGAGATATAAGCTAACTAATGACATTATCCAAGATAGATAAGAGTAGTGGAACAAGTCTTTGATAGAGAAAATAGAGAAATAGCCTATGATAATGGTATATTTCATAAGGCTAAGGATCCTAACTATCTTTTTGCCCCTTCCTACTAGTCAAAAGGGAAAACAATAGAATTGGAAAGAAATAATAACATCATCCTAAGGAGTTGAACAAGGTTACTTAGATCATGGGCTGCTTTGGTATATGATATGGGAACAATTGCATGTTACACTACTTCTTGAAGGAGCACACTAAGGGTAAGATGGTGCATGTTATTTTAATTTATATCACAAATATATGAACAACATAAACTCATACAAAGAACCATTGATGAGAGTGATCATCTTGAAAGCTTTTAGCTTAAAACCCACAAACATTTACTTTTATGTTATATTTAGTAACAGTATAAATATCTATTTTGTAGTATCAATTTGCGTTAAATGTAATAATATTTACAAATATAAAGCCATAATTTCAGAACATTGGACAGGTGATAATGTAGCCTGATTTGGAACATTGGACCTGTAAAGTGAAATCTGAGGATTTTCATGTTTGAGTAGCACCAGGTTGAAATCCTTCAAATTTGGCCAAAATGATACCAATAATGCCACTTCCACATTGTGAAAAACCAGAAGTTTGTGGGCCTTCTGAGGAACATCAAAGGTACATGGCAGCTTATATTGACCATGAGCAGTGGGGAAATTTGGGTACTGCAGCTAGACTCACTAAACTGACATACTTGCGGTGAAAGAAACAGTAATTCGACCAGGATGGATCTAAAAATGTACAACTGAAAGATTGTAAAGTTGTCCCTACACAATGCAGAGGGAAAACATAGCTGCAAAAGGATGAAAAGACTTCAGCTCCAATGGTGTATCCTTAAGCATGACGTTTAATAGCATGTTGAAAGCTGAAGCATATCATTAACAACATTTGCATGAAATACAGGACAATCATTAGTAATTCTTCAATAGTAATTAAAAAAAAAGTAATTTTCATGACAAAGCATGCTTCTATCTATCCAAACAAATTCTAGTCTTAAATAGCCACTGATAAATATCATTCGTACCCTTGGCTATTGGTAGAACTTTCTCGTGTGATAGACTGGTTCACCAGCACCCATGTGGTCAAAATCTTCCCGTCCCTGTGGATAATGAAAAACAATGACATCAAAATTGCATACAGCTAAGTCTACAAATAATCCATGGACTGAAGAAGAATAAGCCAAACCAGATGCCAGCTTTCTTGCGTGTAACACTGATTAGCAGATTGTAGGAGTGCAATATTTGACAGATTGTTTGCTTGATTTCCTTCATTGATTCGGTAATGAGTACCACTAGCTTCAATCCTGGCCCCACTAGCTTCAATTCTAGGGCCACTAGATTCGATTCTGGGGTTGTTAGCTTCAATCCTGGGCCCACTAGCTTCTATTCTTGGCCCATTAGCTTCAATTCTTGGCTGTGAAAGTTTTCCAAAAGAGTTGCGAGCTTCTACAAGCTTTTGCATTGTATCTTGCAGTACATGCAATGCAAAGTTGTAGCTCTCTTCACATAATGACCCTTCCTCTGCAAATTTAATGGCACGTTGGCATAGGTCATTGTAACGTTGATCCATAGTTTCAGGGTGATCAACACATGCCTGTTCAATGCAGCCTTCTTCCAATGCATGCCTACCTTTAATTTCCTTTGTCCAACGCTTCAGAACATAATACGATGGGATCTTTGGCATCCCTGCTGTGAGGAGTACAACAAGTGCATGTCTGCAAAGGAAGCCTTTGAACTCAAATAAACGGCAAATGCATGAAATTCTTGATTCCTGGCCATTCCACATAACTTTGTAATCTTTTCCCTTCATCTTCTCAAAATCTTCCCATTCTTTGACTATGAACATTGTGTATGCTCCCTCCTGCCGCACAAGACTTATACAGCAGGCTGCCATTCCAAAAACCTCATCCTGAAATTTCTTGAATATTTCTCTTGTGTAGATTGTTGACATTTGCTTTTCAAAAGGCGATGGTGACCTCAATGAAGGCGCTGTGTGGAATGTCTCAAAATCTGCCTGGGTTTCCTTTTCGATCTGTTTCTTTAGAGCTATCTCATACTGGTCTACAAACTCTTTCAATGTAGTTTTGCTGCTCACATATGCATCAAGAAAAGAAGCAATACTTTCACTACGCTGTGAGACAGACATGCTTGCAAAAAAAGTATCCTTCAAGAAGACTGGAACCCACTGTTGACGATCTTCATATAATGACTGAAGCCATGCATGTTTCCCAAGTTTGTAATCATTAATCAGTTTATCCCATCTCATTTCAAATTCCTCAACCGTCAAAGAATCATATATGCACTCATGAAACTCATCTTTGAATGTAGGATGGGCTCTACATATTTGACCCAATTTCTCTGGAACCTTTTTCATAATGCGCCATAAACAAAAACGATGCCGAGTTTCAGGGAAAACCTCTGCAATTGCTGCTTTTATGACTCTATCTTGATCAGTAATTATTGCCTTTGGATGCCTTCCATACATTGCTGAATGCCATGTCTTAAACAGCCAAACAAGAGACTCCTTTGATTTATCAGCTAAAAGTGCACAACCAAACAATACTTGCTGTCCATGATGGTTCACTCCAATAAATGGGGCAAATGGCACACTATATTTGCTTGCTAAATATGTTGTATCAAAGGTAACTACATCACCAAAATATGTATAAGCTGTCCTAGACCTGGCATCCACCCAAAAAACACTTTTTGGATGTTGTTCTTCATCGACTTCTGTTGCATAAAAGAATGCAGGATTCATCATATGCATATGCATGAAATGCCCAAGAATAGATTGTACTTCCCCTTCAGCAAGGAACTTTCGCCGCTCTTTCTCAGATGGAATTTTACGATCTTTTAATCCCATATTGTTCATTGCATCTGGTTGTTTGCCCATTGCAGTTTTCTTGTTTGATTGTTGCGTGGCTTCATCAGTTTGCACTCCAGGAGTGCGTGAGCTTCTCTTTTGTGGTGCCAAAATCTTCTTGTGCGATCGGAAGAAATGAACACTCTCTGGGGAGAGAGGATGGTTATGTTCCTTGATAACCTCAATCAATTCCCATTTTCCTGACTCTTTTCTCCTCGCTTTTACCATTGCTTTGCAACCAACCTTTGTAACTGGTCGAGGGTTTTTTATATTTCCATTCTCAGCCTTGAAACCATACTTTGAACACACATAAAAACCAGCAATTATTGACTTGTCTCTCCTTGAATAGCGGGTGGATCTTTTAGTGACACCAAAACCAATACGCCGAGCATATTCATTATAAAATGAATACACTTCCTGTTCAGAGTCAAACTCCATACCCACCCTGGGCTCTAGAATGGCTTCTCCTTCAATTGCAGTGGGCTCTCTAATTGGAGACTTCTGAAGTATTTCATCCCTGCCCATGAAGGGTGCAATATCCACTGTAGGGAAGCATTCTGTTGCATCACTTTCCATATCCACAACAGTTGCAGGAGCAAGGGTGGGGGCAGAGAGAGGAGTAGAGGCAGAGGTAGGAGCTGAAGCAGAGGTAGAGGTAGGAGCCAGAACAGATGAAGAAGCAGAGGTAGGGGCAGGAGGTGGTGGTGGAGGAGGCTGCAAAATTCATGAAAGATCAATCCCATGCATTGCAATGCTGCTCATCAAGTTTAAAAAAAAAAATGTCGAGAAAATGAAAGGGTAAACAGAGAAGGAGCCAAATGAAGGACTAACCCATTCCTATTGAGATGCACAATGAAACCAGTTTCTTTGTGGTCTTTTCACCACAGTCATGTAGTTCCCAAAAAATGCCTTTGAAATGCAATTCTATTCAAACAAGGCAAATTGTCATTTGATTCATTAAAGCTAGCTAACAGCATCCAAAATATTGCCCATCTGAACAGCAAATACATTGAAACAATATTTCTAGCCTCATTGATCTAATTTTTTTACAATGACAAATACATCTCTCGTTTATCATATTTTGTATTCATTTCTGATGATCAATTATCCATTTGACAAACCTCCCTGAATCAAATTCTGTGAATTAACTTTCCTGCACCTTAATAACTAGAAAAGTTTAGATTTTTACTAGCCATCCAATCACAATCATATGGATTCAAATGCAAACTGGGTCAACAGTGATCTAAGTAACCTTGGTTTCACTGTAGCTAGAATTGGTAGCAAGTGCAGAAGCAAAGAAAGCATGATAAACAACAATAAAAGATAAAAATTTAAAGCAGTCTCTCATCATTCATATCTCAACTAAAAACCACGTTCATATGTGTCAAGCCATGCCATTCACTATTGTACAACTTGCACAAATCCACTCACCTCCAAAGTCCATTAATTATCCAACTTACCAAAGTAGGGTAAATTGACAAGTTTTAGTGCCTTGATTTGAGAGATTCCACACATCTGCCTGCCTAATATGGTGGTACTTGTGTCTTACTTCTATACTGCTTCAAAGAAATCCATGGACAGCGGCTTTACTGAAGCACGTTACTAGCCATCCAATCACAATCATATGGATTCAAATGCAAACTGGGTCAACAGTGATCTAAGTAACCTTGGTTTCACTGTAGCTAGAATTGGTAGCAAGTGCAGAAGCAAAGAAAGCATGATAAACAACAATAAAAGATAAAAATTTAAAGCAGTCTCTCATCATTCATATCTCAACTAAAAACCACGTTCATATGTGTCAAGCCATGCCATTCACTATTGTACAACTTGCACAAATCCACTCACCTCCAAAGTCCATTAATTATCCAACTTACCAAAGTAGGGTAAATTGACAAGTTTTAGTGCCTTGATTTGAGAGATTCCACACATCTGCCTGCCTAATATGGTGGTACTTGTGTCTTACTTCTATACTGCTTCAAAGAAATCCATGGACAGCGACTTTACTGAAGCACGTTATTCAAGCACTTGCAATCGACACAAAAATGCCAGTCATATTTTGAAAGGATGACTTAATGTGATCAAGGTGACCATCAAATGAAAAGTATTTCAACATCAATCCGAGGATTCATCCATTACATCACCTAACCCCCAGTGGTTTAGCCAGTTTGCAAATGCAGAAAGGAGACCAAGAAGAGAATAACAAACTCTTCTCTAGCATCTAGAATCATCTGCCAGCTCTTCTTAACATTCTGCTTTGTTCTCTACCACAAAAAAATGACTACAGCTTTTATGAAAGAAACAATTGCCATGAATCCTATTATAATTCTTGCAAGTCAATATTTTCTGATTAATATCCCTCATTCAAACAACAACTTGCATATAATGGGAGAGTTTCTGGTCAGAGTTCCCATGTATACACAAATATGCATAGAGATCTGGCCAATCACCTAACACATAAATAATCTAGAGCACTCGCATTACCAGTTTTCTTTGTAACCCATACAAAGGGAAGTGGTACCACAGGCAGATATCAAGAAATCAGCAAGAAAAGATAACATAATTATACATCATCCAAAACATGCATGCCCTGGCCACATGCACAAGAAGTCTATGGAAGGTCTCTGGTAGCGACGCATGTGGTTGGATGTTTCGATCTTCACATATTCTTGACAAGTTTTCTTCCATGTTTACAAGCTTACTTATTTGTTTTTGATTCTTTTGCAACTTTTAAAAGTGCAACTTGTAGTAAGTTCCAAGTGAGTTTGATTGTAATTACACTTTGCAATCCTACTAGTATAAGCAATTGAGTTAATTGCAGATGCTGCAGTGACACTGCAAATAATTTGAGTTTGCCCTTAAATTTCAACTGCATTCCGTCAAAGATCAACATTAAGGTCCTGTCCATTATCAAACTGAAGGGTTATTGTTAGGATCCATTGTCCCACATTGCTCATAAGGGGGTTGCTGCGACAGCTAACTTTGGGGGGGGTGTTCTCCTATGGTTCAAAGTTCTATATCTACAGAAAGTAACTTCATTAGTAAAGTAGGTTCGGCTTGCTTATTTTTGGAAGTCGTTTCCCACCTCCCCATTTTAGCCCATCTGGTCTCATCCATCTCTTCAATACGTCTCATCTTCAATCTCCATTCCATAATTCTTCTCACACTTTACACGCATGTGCTTCAATTGAAACACAGAATTTTAAAAGCTGACCATCCAATGTTAAAGAGTGTAGAAAATTTAGTGCAACTGCAAAAATTTTGTAAAGCAAGCTGCATCCAAACAAGCCCAAAGTGGTTGAATTGGATTTCGGCAATAAAAACGTTCAAAAAATAAAAAAGGAAAAATGGTAAAAACGACTACATAATTAAGCAATGCATCCAAACACACGAACTGATGGATCAAATGAAGAAGTCGCCCTCCCACGTAAAGGTTAAAGAAAAAAAGACCCAATTTGATGGGTTTTGAGCTAAAGAACTGCATATCCACGATGCAAATTAAGCAAACAAGAGAAGTACGAATCTTCCATCATAGCCAATGTCAGGCCATCCACGGCATCAGCAGCAGCATCGTGCATGCATAGTATCGAGATTAGGGATTTGAGGCAGGTACCTTGGGCGATTCGAGTTCCCTAGCTCGACTCCTGGTGACACGCGTCGCCTCTGAGAGCCACATCAACCCAGCCGCGATCCCCCCCACCCCCACCCCCAACCAAAACCCTGGAATATCAAGGAATGGCAAGGAGGGCGAAAGATCATAAACTCTAAACCTCGATCGACGGATGAGGAAATTTGATTTCGGCGGAGCCGGAAACCGGGCCTGGAGAGGCCGTAAAGCCTGCTACGGCTCGTCCTTCAGCTGCGTTGATTTTCCCTCTCTTCTCGAGTCTCGATGGGAGACGCGAGTCGTACTCGCCTATCCTATATCTCTAATCCTCGGAATAAATCCTACTCGCCTCGCACGAGTCACGTCACACGTTGCCTATGCTTCGCGTGCGCGATGAGTATGCCCGCATATATGCGGCTGAGCAGTGTTGCGAAACCGCCAACATTGTCACATGTTCAGATCAGATAAGCTTACGATCCACTGATAGAACCATGAGAATCCTCCTATCATACCGGGTTGCATGATCCGCTGACGCAACCTACGACCCATTTTCTTTTGTTAGTCTTTTGTTTGTCGAAAAGGCCAAAACTCCTCGATCCTTTTGATGTTTCCTCACCTTTTCCCTTCTTGCATTATGTACTTCTTCTCAACTAATTGTTCCCTTTTTACCCATCTTTAATTATATTTTTGTCATGATATAGCTCCTAGGGGCAGAGTGAAGAACTTTGGTTAGGGGATAGAATTAATTATTTAAAGCTACATTTTGAAATATGAAATATTTAAACGCATTCTATGTTATAAATTACTATAACATACATTTTTTAAAATAGAAGTATTCTATTGTATAAATTTTGTAGATATTATTTTTGTCAATTTGTACTTTAAAATAATGTTTTTTGGAAATATATCTACATTATTTTATCAATATTATAAGTATATCTTCTTTGTTTGAAAAATTATAAATAAAGTTATATTTTTTGATATTATTTGTAAGCATACCCATGCTATTAGGTTTCTTAGTTTATAAAACAAATTCAAAATTCTTAAAATACCTCTAAAAAACCCGACACCCTTTGTTCAAAGCTTTGAAGCCATCTCAAAGTGCGACTACCATGTCAGATTCGCCGTTGATGGCCTTCCATGGACTCCAACCAACAATGGTAACCCTCCGTTGTAACTTTCAGCAACTAAAGGTAGCTCTAAATCTTGGCCACTAACGTTCAGAAAATAGGAACAATTATAGCTTACGAGCTTCCGATATTTTCCAAAAAAATGATGCTTTAGATGTATAACAGATATATCAGAGAAGCCAGCAGTTGCATGGCAAAATACTTCATTTGGAAATGAAACAAAAAACAAACACATGCTGATCATGTTAATGTCGTTGCCAAATTACAAAATACGATACTGATAAACTTGCATGTAAATTCCCATCCATATGTCTACAGATACTTAAAAAAGTATATGATTATTTTGGTACTATACCATTCAATCATTTGACATATAAATTATACTGATTACCTGTTTATCATCCATGCATGAACTCAAATGAGATAGTCATGTATTTCTTCTCTTCTACATTTGGTTTTGATTTCCCATTTCTAAAACTCTGCTGCCCAGACCATTTCTTTATTTATTAGAAATTCATGATGGGTGTGTTTACAAGATTGACGACCACTAATAGTTATCTCTTGACAAAGCTTGGGATATTAAAAAATCTCAAGCCACTATTTTGGAATTCATCACTTGCCTACTTTCTAATTCCTTCACCACCAACAACAATCCATTTAACTGTCAAAACTCACTTGCAATTTTGAGCAATCTGATCACCCTCTTATTGGATATTTGTCCCGAGTGACATGGTCTAAACTTGTTTGGATCAAAGAAACCCAATGCAAGTCAAGATGGATTGGTTTTGTATTGAGTCCAAGGCATGAACTTCCAGCTTAATAAATGCTTGATTTTGATGAGAAACAAACATGTGAGTAAGAATTAAAGGTACCAGTATGGTTGTTTCTAAGCGTTGCAGAATTTAAGTTGAAAAATATAAGTGAAACACAAAAAAATTCAAACAAACAAGTTATAAACATGTTAAAGGACTTAGCTCCATCAAGAAACAACTCAACAGTTAAAATAAACTGTAACACAAGTCAAGATGAAAGATAAACTGTAAATACAAAGTTTCTACACAAGTTTGCATGACAGATGATTGCACAGACAAAAAGTATCCTTTAATAGAGTTATCTACAAGAATCTAAAAACGTGTTCAAGTTAAAGTTCTTCATAGAGGACATTATAAAGGAGAATTTAAAAAATGTCAAAGGTTTGCAAATCAATCATTTGAAGTAGTTGGAACTGTGAGAACCACCAGAAATCCATAAAGGATTTTGGTCAACCATAAAGATCCGCCCTCAAAACTAGTAATGGTGATTTTTCAACAAAGGTATTGTTAGAGGAAACCTCAATGGATGCTCCCTTTTGCAAATTCAACATGATTACTCATAGTTTGATGATCAACAAATACATAACAAATCTATATGTAAAATGTGAAGGCTGAAAAAGTGGCAAAGTACAAAAAATTTAAGTGAAGGACCACAGCTGAAAGCATAATCACCCGAGCTAATCACCTGCCCCACAGCATCATTGCAGCAGCCTACTATTCTGCCTTCAATGGTCTTAGGAGGAAGTGTAGTCCCTGGAGAACCGCAGCACCATCGCAACCGCCTGTGGATAGCGCTTGCGACCGCAGTCACAAGCTGGAGGCACCACTTGATACTACTTACCACATCAGAAGAAGAATCGCCTGACAAGCTTATACCGCCTACGAGTAGTGCTTGGAGCACAATCGTTATCGCAGTCGCCTATGATCCACCTGCCATCACACAGCAACATAGGTTCTAAAGCTCTTTTAGGGTTCCCACCGCAATCGATTTCCCATACCGCTTGCCATATCGCCTTGGGTGCTGCCGAATACCATAGCTGCTTATGATCTGCCTATAGTCCCCAATAGTCGAAAATTTGAACATTTCAAAGCCACGTATTGTTACCTATTCATTTCCAATAATCGAGTTTTTCAAAGATCCATTTAAGGAGAAATGTTGAGACATTTCAAGGGTTAAAAAAAGAAGTTGTTCATTGAGCCATAAACTTCAAGAAATCTTTGCAATCCAAGGCTCAGTACTTAAACTTCACCATATACTTTCAAGAGCTTCAATCTTTATAATATATACTAAAGGCCTTCTTCATTCAACATAAAAGAGAAGACCTTCTACATCATAGAGAGCTACTCAAGGATATCAAAGGCTTCCCTTATGCTTTCATTAACACACTTGTAAAGGTGTAATGCATTGGTGTACTCCTTGAGTTGCAATTGGAGACCAATCTTAAGAAGAATAAGCTTAATTATCTAAGAGTATCTCACAATCAACTTGCTAAATTGTTTATGCCTCTATAGCTAGAATCTGAAAGAGGGTGGATGCACTAATTTGTATTCCACTATAGTAAGATAGTGGAACCCAAGATACAAGGGGTGTGTTCTTGGAAGAGTAGAGTAGGAAAATTATCCTAAACCATTATATATTGTGTCTCTTATGTGTGATTGATTTATTTGCTTGTACTTTACTTTACATTATTTATTCCACAGCAAATAGCACAAGCACACGAAAAGAGGGAATTTAAATTCATAGGGGTTAAAGTAAGAAATTTTATAAACCTAATTCATTCCTCCCCTCTAAGATTAATCCAAGCCTTAGGAACTAACAAGTGGTATATAAATAATTATAGTGATCCAAATGTCTAACCTAATATTTTCATCCTTAGTGTTCATCGAAGGACATTCCACTACCCAACTTTTATATTTTGATGGAACAAATTTTAGTCCATGGAAGAGGAGGTTGGAAATATGTCTTATGGCCAATGATATTGGCTTTAGAAAATTATTTTTATTACCACAATTGAGGATGAATCGAGAGCTAATTAGGAAAATTCCAAGGCTATAATTGCCTTGCTCCATGCTCTCTCCCCTACCAAACGCAAATACATCTTAGCTTGTAAAAATACAAAGGAAATGTTGGATAAGCTTGAGGTAATTTTTGAAAGGGAAATTGATTTGTTTCCAAATAAAACTAACCTTTCTATTGAGATCGAACTAAGTTGAGGAAATAAAGAAAATGAAGAAGAAGAAGAAAAGAAAGAGCATCCCCAAAAGAAGAAGAGCAAAAAAAGAAGAATATGTGAAAGATGATAATGCAGAAGAATCCTCAAAGGTTGAGGGGGAGCAACCTCAAGAAGAAAGAAATGATGATGAAGATAAACAAATTAGTAAGAGAGAAATTGCAGCAGAAAAATTTGAAAGAAATGATAAAAATCCTATAGAAGAAGAGAGTAAGGAAAGTGGGAATACAAATAATGGCCATAAAATTGAGAACAACCATATGAAGAAAAGTGTGAAGGAAGAAGAAAAGAAAAGAAAAAGAAAAAGGAGAATTGGCTTAAAGAATAAGAAGAAATTCTTGTTACAAGAAGAAAGTGAATAGTCTTCCTCAAACAATGGCAAATTAGAGGAGGAAACTGTCAAAAAGAATATTTTGTTGGGTAGGGGAGGGGTGAATTGGGTTATTAAAAAATTTTTGCTTAAACCTCCTTTTTTGGGATTAAGTCCCTCTTAGCAATTCAATGAAAAATAATGCAAGCAATTAGATAATAAGAGTAAGATTTTTATACTGATTCGAGCTAACTACTCTACTCCACTCTTCCAAGCACTCTCCTCTAGTGACTTGTATTCTGCTATCTCACTATAGCAGAAATACAACTAGTGCACTTAGCATTCTTCTTAATTCCATCTAAAGCGGGCTTAACAACCAGTGCCTCTACACTCTTCTGGATTTTAGCTTTATGAGGCGTAAATACAATGTAGTTACTGGTTATTAGACGCACTACAACAGACCAGTATAGCTCTTCTTAAGTGTGGTTTTTGACACCGACTCAAGGTAACAAGGGGATAAAGACAGAAGAAATTAAATATACTTTATATAGTGTTTTTTTGATTCAACAGGGGAAGGTTTTATAGCTTTAAATGTAAAAGTAATTGTTCTTCCTAAAGGTTGTTGAGACCCTTAATGAAGATAACTGAAAGTTTGAGCATGAAGACTATTTTGATTACTTGAGAGTTGAATGAAAGTTTAAGCTCAGTAAATGCTTACTAGAGTTCTTCTCAATGACCTAGATTCACTACATTTATACTCTTATTTGAAATCTTCCCATTGAGGTGGTTGAGCTTCATTAAATGCAGAAGAACATTTGAATTTTCTCACATTGAAGTCTGCCTTCTTCTGGTTGGTTTTACAACTATGAAAACTTGAAATGCCATTCTCGCCAGAAACAACAGACAAATGACTCAGATCATTTGAAGTAATGTCTTTGGCATTTGCTGTTCGGGAAGCATTGTCACTTCATACCATCTAATGCATGCCTTTGAACAAACTAAGATGCTCTCCATTCTGAATCGTTGGAATAAGGTTGTGTTGTGCACCTTCGGCCTGTCTAAAGTAAACACTTCAATCCATCTGATATTATGGATGAGGCTAACTTGAGATGGCACCTTTGATTAGACCTTCAGCATCTGATGAGAATGCAAAATGTCATATTTTATTCTCCTAATACTTCATTTTTTGCACACATTTGATTCCTAAATATACTCATTATTCTCATATTTTGATTTAGGAGTCAATTGGAGTGGTTGAGCA
>JAYJMB010088662.1:0-19065 GCA_036873735.1 Pouteria campechiana | reverse complement strand
AGCTTTTCCCAAAAGCTCTACGTGCAAACACGCTTTCTGTAAGTGCTTAAAAGCCACCGCCAGGCCAAACAGGCCCTAAAACATTGCTTGGAAACGCACTGAATCTGGCAAGAGATCTCTTGGGCAACCGACAAAGGATTTCTACCATAACGTCTTCATGAAAATTGAGATCATTCATGGCGTAGGAGACCCGGAAGACGTTGGAGGCAAGGAGTACTTTGGACTTGGGTTGAAAATGCAGCCTCGACTCCCCAAAAAAAGGTTGTTGGAAGTACAACCAAATCTCGACTGTCCTTCAAGTGAAACAGCACGCGCATAGGGTATGTGAATGGTTCGAAGTCTTTCAAAATACCCACTTGGTTGAATCCATTGACCGGCGCTCTAGTCTCCATTAATGATCCTTGTGGACTGTAGCTTTTCCTCGACCCAATACCCACTTGGTTGAATCCATTGACCGGCGCTCTAGTCTCCATTAATGATGCCTTGTGGACTGTAGCTTTTCCTTGACCCAAAAAATAAAGAGAAAAGAGAAGAATTCTTCTATGATTGTGTGACATCATATGTTGGTATATTTGGCTGTCTTGTGTAAAGAGTTTATTTTCCCAGACCAAGTTCGCTCCCATTTGATCATACGTTCCGTATTGATTTTGGGCCTAGAGCTTCACTTTTTGGGTATTGTCTGTGTATATTTCAAGCTCTACTTTGGCTTGTCACTGTAATTTTGCAGCTAGAATGTGGCATGTTTCTGTCATGGACATGTGTTTTAAAATAAAATCAGACAATTAGATTTGATCTTGGCCATTGATGTCATATAAAATAATTATGTCATGTGTATCTTAACGAATTTATTCACTTTCATTATTAATCTTTCTTATGAAAAAAATTATTTAATTTGTAAAAAGAGTTATATTAAAAAAATACAATAGATGATTATGTCAATAAAATAAGTTTTTTAATATAAAATTATAAATAAATAATTAAAATGATAGATAATAATAAGAAAAATAAAATTATTAAAGGTAATTGAAGGATTACATTGCTATGAAAAGTAGTGTAAGAGGCTAACTATTATACCCCTTTTAAAAGACATCCCTATTATAATTTATATACGCCCTTATATTGTTGACATCAAGTTTGCTCCTGACTGATATATTGTAAGGGGAAAATTTCAAGAGGAAAAGAATTGAACCCCATTAACGTGATATAAAACTAATTAAAACTATACTTCTTCTCATCGTTGTATATTTTTTCTATCTAAAAAATATTTATTTTATTTTTATTTATTTTATAATTATTATAATTCTCTATACTACTCATTTTTTTTTTTTTTCAGTTTTCTCCTTTTTCATCTAACTGAGCGGGCCCTATTTCTTTTCTTTTAATTTCATCCAAACAAATCACCTGAGTAAAATATATCAAAGCCATATTTCATTTTTTCCTTACATGAAAAATTATAGTTCACGGTTAAAAGCAAGCTTTACAAATTAGGATATAAAATTACAAGTGACTTCCTTTGGCAAGACCTTTTTCTAGGAGAACCAGCCTTTCCCCAACCATGGACGACACAAATAATTTTATTACTGTAAATGCTTATACATGTCTAAAGTAGGTTCCTTTTTATTTCCACTGTTGCTCTGAATGGCACGACAATTGGATGTGCTCAGTGCACGTAAGAAGGCTTGACTTGAAATAAGAATTTGATGCTGCCAATTTTATTGGAGCAAAAATTCGGAGGAAGACTTGTGAAAAAGACATTGCTTTTTGTTTGTTTTTCCTTATCAATGGCATCAAAACACGTCTGAAGTCCTATTGTGGGCAGATTCAAGAGACATCTTGTAGCAACTTCTACTTTGACTACTGGGCATGATGTGGGGAACTCATCAGTTGGGGCACCATGAACACACCAAGTCTCGAAAGACAAGACCCCTTTGCTATGGGGTTTAGGAGGTCAACAATCTCAAAAAAGGACCACACAAAAATCCAAATGCCTTCCACTGGGGGGCCCTTCGTTCAACATGATAGGCCTTTTCCCCCAAAACTCTGGGGCAAGATTTCTTGTTTTCTTTTTTTCATAATCTGGATGGCAGGGCAAGTTTATCTGCTTCATGCAGGTAGCAGGAGTAGATTTCAAATGAGAATTTGTAGATTTTGTTGCTATTTTTCGTGGAGAAAAGTTTTCCAAGGTGATTTATGACAAAAGGCACTGCTTTATTTTTCATTCCATAAAGTCAGTGGTGATTTTTGTGAGATAAATGGATGATTTAACATTGGTGCATGTCAGAAGATATGAAATTCTACCAATTCCAATAACCAAAGGATAATGCCAAGTAACCCCTGCCTGAAGCTTGTTAATGTCTTTTTCCTCACTGTTTGTCTGCTACAAGAAAACACCCATAGAGAGACAGCAACTTGGAGTCTCCTAGTTAAAATAAAAAGTCCTTCTTTAGCCATATGAGACCTTTCAAGCATGGCAGATTCTGAATCAAAATAACAACAAAACCCATCGAAAAGACGAAAAGCAAAACAACTTGCCCAAGAATTTCAAAACCATAACCATGTACTATGATGACCAGAATTCTTATTCCAGGATCGCGTAGACAACAATATCCCCTCTTCCTTTTTGAGCTGCAAAGAGTCATTGTAGCTGCTGCGTCGAATTGACTAAGGTCTAGGACTAGGAGCGAAATGCACATGGCCCAATTATCAGAGCCTTCAAATGGACTTGTGCAAGTTTCCTTGATTTCCTTAGTTGCAATGCTATAAGAGAAAATGCTTCTTCCCCTCCTTAAGTACACTATTTCAAAGTCATCGTTGAAAGCAGACGGGGATAAAGAGATGGGATCCATAATTTCTGCCACTGGAGGAGGAGATAGGATGCCCTTATGCTTTGTCTTCCATTTGAGGGAGTATTCATTTTGATCATCATTCCAATCTCCCTAGTGTGGTAGGCTCTATATGCCAATCCTCTCTCCTCCGGTTGAGACTTGACAATAGCTCAAGCACCCTTCGACTTCCAAATGCATTGATTCTGCCTCTCCTTAGCGAACCCATTATCGGGAAATGGTGGGAATCTGAAGTGCTTACAATCCTTTTTTCCTTAACGGTAGATGAGGAGGTTACTTCGTGATGACCCACCCTAGGGTGGCAATGCCTATTGGCAATAAAGTGTGGGTTTTCTCAAGATATACCACACTTCGATGATTAAATGCATCACCACAGAACACTAGTAAACAAATAGTGGAAAGAAAGATATGTAATGTAAAATTTTTTATAACTATTACATTCAATCCAACTCAATTTCTAAACATCTCTATCTTAAAAAGTTTATTTTACACATAAAAAATAAATATAATAAATTTATTGAAAATTTTCTTTTTAGTAATCTTTAGATATAATCCTTACTTCTACTGAGAGGGACTATCTGTAAGATGAAATAAAAGTAAAAAAAGATAAAACTTAGTATATGTGTCAACAAAAAATCTACGTAATGTACTTAAGCATACAATCCTTTTAATAGTTTAATCATTTAACCCAATGGATACCAACATCTATTGGGTAAAAAACTCAAATAACCATCTGACCAATTTAGTGAACAACGACATACAATTTAGGGATGTAAATCTCATCCTTGATTTGATTTCTGCAGTTACCAGTGATTTGACATTGCCACTGGCGTCCCCACCTAGGATGATGGCGCTGGGCTCTAGCACGGGCTTTGGCATCAGTCTTGGACTAGGCTCTAGCTATGATTTCTGTGCCGCTTGCTTGCTGAAGTAGGCTGGGTAGAGGCATTGGGCCTAGTGCTGGTCCGCCTAGTCATCCTCACCCCAACACCGAATAGGGGAAGGGGGCAAGAATGGTGGTACGTTGTCCCGCCTGATTTCAATGTCTAGATTTCTGTTGAAATCTGACTTTTCTGATTTTTTAATCTCCTAAAAATTCTGGAAATTAAATTGTTTCAATGACCATGCCATGCACTAATATTCAATGGGATTTACTATAATTTATGCATGCAATCAAAGTCCTAAATATGTAAAATCTGATAGGATTAATGTTCTAATAATTAGCAATAATCTACATCATTTGCAATGATAATATTTACAAATTATTATGAAAATTTAATGGATCAGATTTACATATAAACCATGCCTGTTACACTATTTTCATGTTTCTTTAATTTCATAAAAAGCCTTGGATTCTTTTATTCTAGAGGCTTGCGTACATCACGTAAGCATGGGATGAGTTTTCATCCAAACCATAATGTTTCATTAACATTCAAACATGCTACCCAATATCTATTGAAAGTCAAATAAAATAGATTTCAATCAACAACTATATCTAAGATTTGTTAATCTAATGCATATATTTTATTATCTAAACCATGCATTCAAACCTCATACTTCCAACATATAATCCATAGAAATCTAATTAATACACTCACAAGTATATCTATGCATCTATTCAAAATCTAATCAACGCATGCGTAATCTAATAGATCAAATTCATAAATTTAGCTAATGCATATATCATCTTTTGCATTAATTCTTTTATCAATCTAACTAATACAAAAACATCATTCTACTTAGTAATCTAAAGATTCTGGAAAAAATAAAATCTAAAGCTCCCTTTTTGCTTTTCCAAAAAGCTCCCACAATAGTCTGCCTTTTTGCTGCTCACTTTCTCCTTTCTCTATTTTCTCAATAGTAGTAGAAAAAGTCCTTGAATATGAGAAGGAAAGGCACCGATAAGGCTTATCCTAGGTCCCACGGTTTAAAGTGAGAACGAAAAATAAAAAGTAGCAAACATAATTAAATCTCACTCATCTGAACCTCAAACCCTTGACCTTTACTTTCATTGACCATAATTCTAGCCATTTAATCTAGGCAGGTTATTAAGATTTAAATAATAAATAAATCTTTTAAATTTCAAAATTCACGGGTTAACATATCAACAAAAGATAAATATGTATTAAATCCAGTTATTACATGCTCCCCCATATCCATTGGGAAGCGCCTTTGAGAATAACACATTTTGCTGAATCCATGATCTCACTTACATACTTGGTAATGGCAATGTAAGGTGACTGCCAGCTTTCCCCACTCCGTTCTTCATTCTTTGAAGAATACATATCTGAACAGTATGTTGCATCACGTTTAGATAACCTATCAGGCGGGAAATACTACGAGTTTGAAATGATGGCCATCGGAAACCAGACCCACGTTGATACCATAGAAGCCTGCGAAATAACGAAGATGCCATGAACTCTTGTATCAGGATGACACACCACATAATCTACAATTGCCCATTCTTTGCAGAAAAGAAGAAATTCGTGGCATGAACCGAGAAGGAAACAATTCTGGTCGCCTATGTTGGTGGCGTTCAAAGAAATAAGGCAAGAAGCACTTCCCTTGTTGTCAACGCCAAGGAAATTCATTCGTGAAGGTTGGATAATGGGCTTGGGTATTTTGAGATGAAACTTTGTTTTGAGATAGCTTTAGTGAACAATGCCTACACGAGATGTTTTGGGGAATACGCGATTGCGATTAGCAATGAGACTGCACCACCGCTTGTAGACAGACTTGAATCTGGCACGAGATTTCTTGGGGAGGAGACAAAGGATGCCACAATGTCTTGTGGAAGATTGTTCCTCCATGGGGAAGGAGAGTGGAAGAAGCTTAAGGCCAGGAGGAGAAGGTGGAGGGCGGGAGAGGGGATTTGGATGGATTTCGAGGGGAAGTTTGGAATTAAGACACCTCTCAAATCTATTGATGAGACTAGATTTCGATGCTAAAACCACGTAAGTGTGATTTCAGGGGTAGGATACGTATTCTAAATTTATATATTTTCTACCATTTATTTTTTAATTACCTAACTAAAGTTACATGGAAAAAAAGTAACCTTTTATGTTAGGAAAAAAATAACGTCATACTAAAATATTTTTTATATAATTCAAGATAACTTAAATAATAAATCATCCTAATTTCATTAATTACAGCTTAAGATAATTTTTTAAAGACTATTTTATTATTTAATTAGATTAAGATCAAAATTATAGTTATATTTATTTCCTATTTTTGATCAAAGTCTTCATATTTTCAATTATTATTTTTATTATTTCTATGCTTAGCTTCATATTTTCACATATTTCTTGCCTATTCAATTATTATCCTGCATTTTAAAATCTTTTAATCAATCTGTTCTGTCATACATTGGTGGGTCGCCTTTTTGTCTACTCATTCGTCTTTAATAATTGCACTGTCTTAATTTTCCATCACACTTGTGATCTACCAAGTCTCCAACTAAGATGACTTTTTACAATAATTTTGTAAAAATATTTCCCATTTATTTAACAATAAATTTACCAATTTAGTTAGCTATATATATAATGATATAGAAGAATCTTTAAAATCTCAATTAATGAAAATATTAATTGAAATTGAACCAAAATCTTCTTTATCCCAAAGAGAATCATTGAGAGACTCTGAAAGAGAAATTAATTCTATTGAATTTGACGATGAATCTTCAAATTCTTCATATCACCTCTGCATGATAACTAAAGAGCAACAAGATCTTCTTGATTTCGCATTAGAAATTGAAGATCCTAACCTTAAGTTATCATACTTTAATAAAATAATACCTATATTAAAAACCTCATCTTCTGAATCAAAAATACCAAAATTAAATAATAAGTATGATCTAAAAGACATACTAAAACCTCTAAACAAATCAAAGGAAATAACAACCCATGACCTTCAAAAGCAAATCAATGATCTAAAGGAAAAAATATCTTCTATGAAGAAAGCCTTGGATAATATGATTTTAGTCCATATTTTTGTTGAGGTTATTTTTGTTTAAAAGATAACTTATTTATCTTATTAGATTGTTTAGATGAGACTGTTGATGTAGATTCGTCAGATGATGATGAATTTTGTTGGGATATGACATGAATAGTTTGACTTGTTTTTAATGGAGCTTCAATGGTACTACTTCCTTCTTTAGGTTGAAGGTTCTGTTATCTGATTCTTGAAGTTTGGGGAGTAGATTGGCTTTCAATCCATTGTCTAATTTCTTCTTCTTTTTGTTTTATTTTTTATGAATATTTTTTAAAATTTCATGTGGCTTACAAATTGATTTATTTATTTTGATTTTTATAGATTCTTTTGGGGTTGGTGTTTTCTGATAATCTTTGTTTAAATTTTTGGTGATTGTCGTTAATGTTTTGTTTGTATAATTTAATTGTTCATGGATTTTTCTAATGTTTTCTCCATTATGAGGAGCTATAGTGTTTAGACGATGTTTATAAGGGGCACCAGTCACTATTTTGTCTTCTAGAGGATACTTTGATTGCTTAAGGATTTTATCTCCGAATTTTCAAATAGGCTTAATAGTTGAATTATGGAATTTTTCAAACCATTCAAATAAATAAATTTGTCTTTAATTATGGTTCATCCATTCAAAATATTGATGTTTAATTTGTTGAGTTTCCTTTTCTTTGTATAATTCAAAGGAAATTTTTCTTTTCTTTTTGTTATGATTAGCATAAAATTCTTGATTTAATAGCTTTTTATTGATTGAGAATTTTTTATTAGATTCATCAATGTTAATTACATTTAATGAGGGATTTTGTTGGAGACATATTTTGAAAATGATCATCTAGTTCAATAGGAGGGACTTGAGATGGAATCTCACTTCTCACCCTGAAGCTATGAGGCTCTTCGACAAAGACTTAACCATGTCTTGGAATTGAACCAGTGGGCCAATTCTCATAATATGGTTGGAAAGAAGTTCCTTCAATTTTTATTCCCTTTAATTTTTGGGGTTTATATTCTGGAATTTCCTGAACTTCTGAAGCTTCTAAATGACCTTTCATAAGCTTCAGTGATTATAGGAGTAGAGATTGAATTCCTTTTGGGAATAATCTCAGCATCTCCTTCTTGGAGTTGGATAATGGTTTCCATTTGAGAGTTTTGAATTAATTTTAGAGTGGTGATAGTATTTAGTTTCTAAGATGGTGGAAGAGTTACTTCTGACCATGTAATTATTTTTAGGATTCTTATTTTAGATTTAGATGGATCAATGTGGAAGGGAATAGTTTCTCTTGGTTTGGATTGATGAAAAGCTTTAGCATCTAAAACCATAGTCGTTACTTTATAGTAAATTCTATAAACCAATGCAACCAGTATAGATCATAGTTTTATATTTTAATTATATAATTAGAAATTTATTGTTAGTGCATCTAATGCATTGGGATCATTAGCAGAGATTGTAAAATTTGGAAAATAATCAAAATAAACTAGTCCATCATGAAGACCTACCTCTATTATTCCTAATAAAGAGGCTTCGAAGTCTATGTGTCTTGTATCTCTTAGACATAGAAGGGTTGAGATATTCAATCCTAGGTTTTACTGCTACTTGTAGTAATCCAAAGTGAAAGTAAGAGTATTTCTTTCTTTGTTCTTTTAATAAAGATTTCAAGATTAATTGCATGGTTGTCTAAAAAGAAGAAAGAGGGATAGTCTTTTCTTTTGTTTTGATAATGTAATTTGCTTTTAAATTGAAAGTTCCTTTCTTTTTTCATATTTGATTATGGGAAACTTTGAGTATTTTCCATTTCAAGATCAGTTGATAAATCATTAAGATTGAGGGTTTCACTATTGATTATTGAAGATGAGATTGAGGAAATAGATGTTGTGCTAAGTGTTCTTCTTAACATTTTGACATGAAGGTTTCTATGTTTAGTGACTAAGTATTTCTAATTTACTTTAGTTCGTATTAATTTAAGGTATCGTTATGTTATTATAGTTCTAATGTCAAATAAATGAAGCAATTTCCATTATAATAAAAGAGAGTAATATGAGAAATAATGTCAAAGAATTTGAAAAGTAATTCTAATAAATTCATATGTTCATCAGTTGTAATTACAATTGCTAACTAAGGAATTTTATCATTGAGGTTGATAAAAGACCCATTTCCTTACATTTTGACCAAAACGCCTCCCGTGGCTAAATGGTGCTAATTGGTACTTTCTAGTCTGATACAAGGCCTTAATACCTTAGTATGAACAATAAAAACAAAGTAAACGCAGAAATACTAAGAATGAAAGAACATAAAAAAGGGGATTACCCCATGATAATCATTGAAATGAAGAAAAAATACTCATCAAGATTAAGATGAAGAAAAAAATACAAAGATAAATATCTCAAGGAGGTGACTTGATTTTCCAACAAAAACCAATTATAAGTGATGAGGTTTGTCCTCCTACTCCCTTGAGAGATTCTTTAGCAGGTTTATAGTAGGCTGTTGGAATCAGCCTTTCTTGGATGCAGTTTGAATCTGCACTTGTGTCTACTAAAGCCGAGGTTCTTAGATGGAAAGAATCAGCGATTTTTAAGTAGATATCAATATACCATTTTTGAACTTTTACTTATGTGACTTTGTTTATGTTACTTTTTGATTTAGAGGATTGTTCATTATTAGAGTTTTTAGAGCAATTGTCTTCTTCTGACTCTAAGTCTGATTCTTTTGTAGAAGAGATTTGATTGTTTTGCTTAAGTGAGAAAAGATCTTTCTTCATAGAAGATACTTCTTCCTTTAGATCATTAATTTATTTTTGAAGGTTACGAGTCATTATTTCCTTTGATTTGTTTAGAGGTTTTAGTATTTCTCTTAGATCATACGTATTGTTTGGTTTTGATATTTTTCATTCAGAAGATGAGGTTTTTAACATATGTGTTATTTTATTAAAGTATGCTAACTTAAGGTTAGGATCTTCAATTTTTATTGCAAAATCAAGAAGATCTTGTTGCTCTTTAGTTATCATATAGATGTGATATGAAGAATTTGAAGATTCATTATAAGATTCAATAGGATTAATTTCTCTTTCAGAGTCTGTTGATGATTCTGTTTGAGATGAAGAAGATTCTGGTGTAGTTTCAATAAATATTTTCATTAATTGAGATTTTAAAGATTCTTCTATATCATTATCATTTATTTGAATTTGATTTATTTTCTTTTTGAATTTCTCTTTTTGCTTAAAGCTTTCTGGGCATTTATTTGAATAATGTTCAGTCTTACCACACTTGAAACATGTGGTGGTTGATCTTCTATATTTTTATATGATTTGGATGGTCTTTTTTTATGATGTTATTTATATTTATTAAATTCTTTATGAAATTATTTTTAGATGATCTATGTTTGTGTTTTTTATATTTTGATGTGGAGCATTCAAAACCAAATTGTTCACAGAATGATCCAATTTGATATTTTGAACATTTAGATTTGATTTTAGCTTGTTCCTTTTGTTTTAAATCATTACAGAAACTTAATCATACATCATTGACCGTAAAGATTAGGTATCCATAAGTGAGATTATCATATGAGATTATTCCTTGATTTTGATCTTTTATTCTTTCATGTACTTTGGTTGCAAAGTAAGGAGGAATTTTTCTTTCTAGTAGGTTTGGTTACAATTGGATATAGGTTTGGTTACAGTCGAATATTTGCATTACATGAGATAAAAATGTATCTTTGTAATAGTGAAATTATGAGTTTTTGACATTTTAGATTTTGTAAGATTTTTGAAATATTTTTTTTAAGTTTATTGGTTGGTCCAATAAAATATTTAACAATTGTAAAGATTAAGGTGGCCATGGCATTTTGTTGAGGTTTGTCATCTTCATCTAGGATTAAATCTCCTTTAGAGTCTTTTTTATAAGAATTTAGGATTTCTGATTTTTGTTCGTGAATGAGTTGATTATCCCACTAGCCTTTAAGAGTACCAGTGAACCCAATAATAAAAGGTTGATAAGTTCATGATCAGTATAGTTTGCTCTGGTTGAGTCAATACTGACCATTGTGATTTCTTGTAACATATTAATGATTTGTTTTTCATTTTTACCATCTATATTCCATTCATAGATAGTGTTTCTATTATATTAAGATTACATGAATTGGTTTCTTTCTTCATGAAGAAGATCAAGAGCTGAAAGCCTTAGATAATATGGTTTTAGTCCATATTTTTGTTGAGGTTGTTTTTGTTTAAAAGATAACTTATTTATCTTATTAGATTGTTTAGATCGGACTGTTAATATAGATTCATCAAATGATGATGAATTTTGTTGGGAATGATATGAATAATTTGACTTGTTTTAAATGGAGCTGCAAGAGTACTACAGAGCCATGTTAATTTGTGTATAATAAAGAAGAAGATAAATAGTAACATCAGATAAAAGCATATTATTAGTCAGGTTATTCATACTGAGGTATTAAGGCCCCGTATCAGACTAGAAAGTATCGATTAGTACCGCTTAGCCATGGGAGGTGTTTTGGTCAAAATGTAGGGAAATGGGTCTTTTATCAACCTCAATGATAAAGTTCCTCAGTTAGCAATTGTATTTACTCCTGATGAACATATGAATTTATTAGATATTACTTTTCAAATTCTTTATTATTATTTCTCAAATTAATCTTTTTATTATAAAGGAAATTGCTTCATTTATTTGACAATAGAACTATAATAACATAATGATACTTTAAATGTAATACAAACTAAATTAAATTAGAAATACTTAGTCACTGAACATAGAAACCTTCCTGTCAAAATGTTAAGAAGCACACTTAGCACAACATCTATTTTCTTTCAATTTCTTTTCCTATAATCATTGAACCTTCTGAAAGGTCATTTAGAAGCTTCAGAAGTTCAGAAATTCCTGAATATAAAGCCCAAAAATTAAAGGGAATAAAAATCAAAGGAACTTCTTCCCAGCCATATTATGAGAATCAGCTCACTAGTTCAATTCTGAGACATGGTCAAGTCTCTGTCGGATAGCCTCATAGCTTCAAAGTGAGAAGTGAGATTCCATCTCAAATCCCTCCAGTTAAACCAGATGATCATTCTCAAAATATGCCTCCAACAAAATCCCTCATTGAATGTAATCACCATTGATGAATCTAATAAAAAATTCTCAATCAATAAAAAGCTATTAAATCAAGAATTTTATGCTAAGCATAACAAAAAGAAAAGAAAATTTTACTTTGAATTATACAAAGAAAAAGAAACTCAACAAATTAAATATCAATATTTTGAATAGATGAAACTTAATCAAAGACAAATTTATTTCTTTGAATGGTTTGAAAAATTCCATAATCCAACTATTAAGCCCATTTGAAAATCTGGAGATAAAATCCTTAAGCAATCAAAGTATCCTTCAGGAGACAAAATAGATATAACAGTAAAAGATAAAATAGTGACTGGTGCCCCTTATAGACATCATCCAGGCACTACAACTCCTCCTAATGGAGAAGACATTAGAAAAATCTATAAACAATTAAATTATACAAACAAAACATTAACAACAATCACCAAAAATTTAGACAAAGATTATCAAAAAACACCAACCCCAAAAGAATCTCTAAAAACCAAAATAGATAAACCAATTTTTAAACCACATGAAATTCCAAAAAATATTCATAAAAAACTATAATAAAAAGAAGAAGAAATTTTGTAGTTAAATAGATTTTTGCTAGATGGCAAGCTTTACTTTTAATTTTTGATTTCAAAATCAAATTTATTTCAAGAAAATCAAATAATCTTGCTGATTTTCTCACTTATGAATTTCTGCAGGGTTTTTATAAAAATGAAGCCATCAAAACCCAAAAAAACCCTAAATATGGTCTAAGGCCCAGAGGATTATGAGATGCCTTTAACATCTCAAAACCAATCCAAGCCTCAGACCCGCTCTTTGGTCAAAACAATCTCTTTTTCATCACCCTCTTGGGTTTCCATAGTCAATTCAAATGAGAAGGAAACCCAATCTCAAAAAGAGGCCCAAATGCCCATAGCCTCTTCCTCTTCTTCTCAAGCTACCCAAATGAATAAATCTACAATCCTAGAGCTTGTTTAGCTCAACCACAGCTCAAAGAAATTAAGCCCATCAAATCCTTACTTGTTAATTCAAAGGCAAAGCTCAATCCAAGCCTCTGTCAATCAAACCTATTACTCCAATTGAGCTTATATTGTCTAAACCAAATAAAATCAAATCGGCTAATATCTCAAAAGAAGTAGTTTCATCCCCTACTATCCTTAGCCAAAATGGAACATTGATAAAATCTAAGTATTTTACTAAACAAGATGAAATCTAACCCATTATTTTTCTAGAACCAGAGTTTGACTCCTCTTTAGATCCAAATATTGTGGTAATATCAATCTTTCTGGAATCACATTAGAATCCACCATTAGACATCTTAAAAAGTCAAAATTTTTATGAGTTTATCTTAGTCGATACCAAATCCGTTAAAATCAAGTATTACTCCAATAAGGATGATACTGGTGTAATTGCTTATTCAACCTGTAAAATTTACAAAATCATGACTCCTACCAATTTTGGCGGGATTTCAAAATTTAAAAATTTTTTAAAAAATTTCAATACTCCTATCTATACCTATTGAGATTACCAAAAGGCATGGTATAGGATGTTTAATTTTCAAAATCCAACCTTCAATCATTTGTGGATGATCTTTTTCAAAAAAGATACCAAATTCTCCCTTCCTCTCTAGTTTGGAAAATGGTGGGAATATTTTGGCGTCATCTATTAAATCTTTCTTGAATCCATGGCTAAAGGGTTTAATTACTTCATTTCTAAGTATGCTCCAAAGCCACATGAACTTGTTTTCCAAAAGATTTACATTTTTTATATGAAATTTAGACTTGCATGAATTTGCAAATGGGAATTCTGTTTCCAAGCCAATAAGAAACCCTTTTCAACATCTCTTGCTAAGGTTTTTAAAGTCAAGTGGTGGGACATGTATAATGCCTCTGCAGTTGTCTTACCAATGTTCAAAATTTCCTCAATTAAGCTCTTTTTGAGCGCAAGCAATCCTATGTTGAAGAAGCAAAGGAGATATTCATTTGGCCTCTAAAAAGACTGTCATCCAAAGTAACCTATCAATGGCAAAATCTCTTGAGGATCTCATGAAAGTCCTTACCTAGATCCAATCAAAGTTATCTCCTATCCCATCTGGACATCATGCGCCTCTTGCTAAGTCAAAGGCTGAGTTAGAAGCCTCAGCAGAAGACTTCGCCTAAGAGAATGAAGAAGTGCTTGGACTCACTAATTCCCAATATCATGTTCTGTTGGAAGAAGATTCTTAGGATCCACTTTGGATTCTTACCTCATTGTTGGTCGGTGGACCAATATCCTTTTCACATGTCGCAACTCATGGGCTCCTACGCCAAAAGAACTTTTGGCATCTTCCTGAAGAATCTACTTTTTGGTGGAAAAGCAACCACTTTGTGAAAAGGGCTACAATAACCTGTCTGACATCTTCCCAAGCAAATAGTGAAGATTCTGATGGTCCTCAATCATGAAGGCATCCAAGGCTCGTCTATATAAAGACCCTCAATTGCTAAAGAAGGCAGAAGACTCCGAAGCCTCTCTTCTTCTTGAGCTGGTGTTTCCTCTATTCTACAGACAAAGAAACCCTTATTTTTTTTTACCCAATCTTTGTAAAACAAACCTCATCACTTGTAATCGATTTTCATTGGAAAATCAAGTCACCTCCTTGAGGTATTTATCTTTATTTTTTTCTTCATTTTAATGACAATCATGGAATGATCACCTTTTTTATGTTCTTTGACTTTTAGTATTTATGCGGTTACTTTATTTTTATTGCATATTTGGTATCATAGTTATACTTAGATTAAAGTAGTGCGATATTTTCCTCTTTTTGGTATCAGAGCTTGGCAAGGCATACCGAGGTCACAAGTTTGAATCACTTAGGCAGTAGGTAGCATAAGTCTTGTAGCAAGTGAAGTAAGTCTGGCAGTAAGTCTCGAGGCAGTTAAGTCCTTGTGGCAACACTCAAGTCTGTAGTGAGTGGTGGAGGTGGACCCTACCTTAAGTGGATGCGAGTGAGTAGTAGTGCATATGTTGCGAAAGTGTGGTGGGATTTGTGGCTTAGGAAAACCTTAAAGGGATTTTTGGTCCATTACTGGATAGGTTAAGCTTTTCAGCTCAAATGATATCAGAGCTATTATTGTTTAAAAGATGTTGGGTGAGTTCGAAACCATATTTTTTTTTACAATATTTAAGATCATAGTGGATTAAGATATAAACCAAGTTTTACATTTTTGCATTTTTATAAATATTTTTTTATTTTTGAAGGTCAAGGGCATTTTTGGAAAGTTTTACTATTTTTGGATTTTTATAAATATTTTTTTTATTTTTGAAGTTCAAGGGATGAAATTTGGTTCATAGATTAATCCTAATGTGATTTTAAATATTGTAAAAAACAGAAAAATAAAAAAAATATGGTTTTGAGACCAGTCTCACGGTTGCTCACGTGAGACCGGTCTCACAAGATCATTTTAGATATATATATATATATATATTTAAACATATTATTTCGGTTATGATTTTGGACCAAGCCATAAGAATTCAAATTTGAGCAGAAACAATGGTCTTGGAAGATTTTGATTCCATATTAAAAATAATTTTTTTAATTATAAATTGCTATCATTATATATTTGCATGCAAATTCTTTCCTTGCTTCCTTTGTTAAAAATATATATTTATCATTAATCATATCTTTTTATATCATTTTTATCTTTTTATTTTCTATTTAATTGATATTACTTTTAATTACATTAACATTGTTTTCACCCATTTATAAGGTAACATTTGGAGATGTTCTTCGGTACCGACTTGAGTCGAACATATTTTTACCATTCATCTGTCTCAGCATTCTCATTTCAACTATATTTATTTCATGTATATGTTATTCTTTAACTACCCAACATTCTACCCCATAAAGCATAATTGGTCTTATAGCTATCTTATTAAAATTTTCTTTTAATTTAATTAGCACTTGATGAACACATAAAATTCAAGAAGCACAATACAATTTCTTCCATCCTATTTAAATTTTATGGGTAACATCCTTATTAATTTTACTATATTTCTGAATTATTTATCCCAAATACTGAAAGTAATCATTTTATGGTATTGCTTGATCTATAATCTTAACATGTTCTTCATTTATGACTCTATTTTTGTTAAAATTATATTTCATATATTTTATTTTTATTTTATTAATTTAAAACTCATAGATTTTAAAGCATCTCATCATTTATTTAATTTTAATTTTTTTTCTCATTTCATCTGTAAAAACTATATCATTTACAAATAACATACACCAAGGGACCTTTTCCTATAAGTGTCTTATAAGACCATCCATAACTAGAGTAAAGATATAAGTTCTAAGAATTAAGTCTTGATATAAATCTACTTCAATTTGAAATTCGCTTGTTTCTCTACTCTAGTTCTTACATTTTTTATATTACGCAATCGTACATATCCCTAATAATATTTTCATATCTTCCAGTAACTTTTTTCTCTTTCAATACTTGTCATATTACTTTCCTAGGGACCCTATAATATACCTTTTCTAAAACTTATATCTAGAGGCTCTTAAAAATTCAAAAAAGCCACTTTTTAAAATGTTCTAGTTAGTTTGAACAACTTTCTAGTTGAGTATTTTAATAATTTAAATTATTTATTTCAGCTGTATAAGACCATCTCTGCTTATTTAACTTCAGTTGCTTATCAACTGTAAGCAAATAAGCACCAATCAAATCAAACAAGCCCTAAGAGGGATGTGCCGATCTTTCTGCATCCAAAACATTGCTTTAAAGTCCGCAAGGATGCAGCCAAAAAGTGGATTCCTGTCATTTGAATTTGTCACATTTATCTCTTGGAATACTGTGTGAGGGTTAATTAATTGTCACGAACAGCAATCATTGTCATCTGACTGTAAATTGCAACAACAATCACTGAAAAGACGAAAGCAAAACGGCTTGATTCATTACTGGAATTTCAAAACCATCACCGCAACCATATGAAACCCACGGAGACAGCAACATTGAGTCTCATTGTAGAAGAAAGTCCTTTCCTAACCATATGAAACCTTTCAGGCATGACAGATTCTAAATCAAAATCACAACACAACAATTAAAAAGACAAAAGGAAAAACAGCTTACACAGGAATTTCAAAACCATAACCATATACTATGATGTCCAGAATTTATATTTCAAAGGAACATTACATTTCAATATTAAGAATTGAATTAGGATAATTTGTTGAATGGAAAGAAGATGGCAATGTGGAAATACCTCCTCATAACGTTAGATTCAGCGCAGCTTCTCTCTCTTTACCATTTCATCAGAGAGTGGATTACACGGCTCTTTATCCCCGGTCATTGCAGCTGCTGTGTCGAATTGACTAAAGTCTAGGACGGGGAGAGAAATGCACAAGGCCCGATCACCAGAGCCTTCAAATGGACTCGTGCAAGCTTCCTTCATTTCCTTCGTTGCAAGGTTGTAGGAGAAAATGCTTCTTCCTCTCATTAAATACACAATTTCAAAGTCATCGTCGAAAGCAAATGGGGAAAAAGAGATGGGATGCTTAATTTCCGTCACTGGAGGAATGGCAAGGACCCCCTTATGCTTTGTCTTCCATTTGAAGGAGTATTCATTTCTCTTATCATTCAAATCTCCCTTGTGTAGGGTCCATATGCCAATTCTTTCTCCGGTGGCAGAGACTTGACAATAGTTCACATACCCTTCAGAGTCCCAAATGCATTGATTATGCCTCTCCCTGGGGCAACCATTATTGAGAAACGGTGGGAATCGGAAGAGCTTACAATCCTTTTTTCCTAAATGGTAGATGACAAGGTAATTCCGCCATATCCAGTAGAAAGCACCTTTGAGAAAAACAGATTTTGCTGAATGTATGGTCTTAATTCCATAGTTAGGCATGGTAATATAAGGTGACCGCCAACTTTCCACACTCCATTCTTCATTCTCTGAAGAATATACATCTGACCTGTACGTTGCATCAGCTTTAGATGACCTATCCGCATAGGCGAAAAATACTACCAGTTTGAAATGACGCCCGTAAGAAACCAGACCAGCATGCATATAATCTGGGTCTGTGTGATGACGGAGATGCCATGAACGCTTGGTCGATGGATGACACACCACAAAATCTACATCTCCTACCCTTCTTTCTCCTCTTCGCCATTCTTTGCGGAAAAGAAGAAATCCGTCGCATGAGCTGAGCAACAAACAATCCTGTCCTATGTTGGTGAGGTGAGAGAGAGAAAGGCAAGAAGCATTTCCCTTGTTATCGACGCCAAGGAAACTCATTCGTGAAGGTTGCCCAGTTTCATCGGTGGATGCTTGTAGACGAAACCGAGGTGGGAGATAGCTTTGACAAACAAAACCTGCCCGGTTTGTTCTGGGGATTACGCGATTGCGGTCGGAAATCAGACTGCACCACCTCCTCGATACGCACTTGAACCTGCAACGAGATTTCTTGGGGAGGCGACATAGGATTTCTACCACAACGTCATCAGGAAAATCGGCTTCCACCATGACCGAGATCGGGAGGGTGGATTAGGGATTTTGGGTTTCGGTGGGAAAAGGAAAAGATCGTAGTTGCTGGGAATGCCGATATTAATGAACGAAAGCCGCCACGCTAAGTTGACTTACTGTAGATGAGCGACAGAGCTTTGGATATGAACCGCTGAAAATTCGCTTGAAAATGGAGAATTTACATGTATATACCGACAAAGTTTTGTTATTATTGGGGATTAGTATGTAATTTTTTTTATGTTTCTGCAAACCTATAAACTTTGGGATTTCATGGTAACTTTATTATGGGAATTTCCATTCAAATGGTCTATTTAGGCAATCCATGATGCATAAGCTCAATTCAATCTACTAATAAGATTTTAAAAAGTATTTTCATTGAAAACTTAAATCCACCATAAGTAAAGAGAAAATTTCAATGGGTGCATATTCATTCTCAAACCAGAATTTCATAGTTCCTTTTAATTTTTAATTAAGATAAATTTTGAATATATCTAAATTTTCATTGAAAACTTAAATCCACCATAAGTAAAGAGAAAATTTCAATGGGTGCATATTCATTCTCAAACCAGAATTTCATAGTTCATTTTAATTTTTAATTAAGATAAATTTTGAATATATCTAAATAAGCAATACT